>QQSS02191304.1:0-13105 GCA_003687565.2 Craspedacusta sowerbii
CTAGTTAGATTACTCGTTACTGAAAAAAGTAACGCCGTTAGTAACGCCGTTACTAGTAACGCCGTTACTCCCATCTCTGGTCACAGGCCTCGCAGAAAACTAAAAAGGCGCTATAAAGTTCAACTAAAGGCAGGCATAGACTACAAAGGTCTGGCAGGATAAAGATCAAGACCGACCAATTAGGGGCCTTATGATACGTTAAGGCGTAGAATTTTTGAGCGATGTAAAGCGTACGCGACAACCCAAAAGCAAACGGAGCGTAAACAGCGTCAGGTCATACCACGCTCCCCACCAAGACACCATTGCCGAAGCTTCTCTTGCTTGTTCCATGGACTTCTGGCTTTGGCAAGCCACATGCGTACTTTCCACAAGCCATGAAGTTGGACGATTTAGCAGCTCCACTGCTCAGATACGAAAGGTGCCGATGAGGGTTAGCGTAGACAAGCTTGCTTCAGGAACCCTAACTGTTGATGATAGGAAGGCGAGGTTTAAGCTCTGAAGTGACTTGGCATTCCTTGGCGCAGAACGCAAGCGGGTGAAATTGCATGACTTAAATAACTCGTCAAACACAAGTGATGAGCCTCAAGCTAAATCGCTCGGCCAAGATAAATTTATCAAATGACTGCTGAAATTCATAATCCTAACATCGAGGCATAAAAATATCTCTAGACATGGCCTGCGAGCAGATGCGACTTCCTATTCATTTGGAGACAAGGGAACTCAACAATATCTTAACTTAACTAAACTCAACTTTACGAGAGAATTCGCCAGCGGAAAGATATACATATAGAAAAGTATTTACCACATCATAAAGTAAGTTGCATTCAGTCCAGTTAGAAAGAATACATTACAGTTTCGGCATGGCTCTCCGAGCAGGCTGACATCGTTTTCATGGAGCACCATAGTCTTCCAGCCATCTTTACGCAGGTGTTACATAACTGATGTTCTAGGCGGTGATCGAGTAATACTTTTTATGTTGCGGCTTGCATTGGCTGGAAACTGGGCAGTGGGTCAGGGTTAGCTGAGAAACAAAAGTTGAATCCCAATGCGAAACTTCTTAACTCTTGTTCTGTGGCAAGTGTTTAACTTAAGTAGTACTTCTATATACAGGCCACGCAAACTTCCTTGCTGATAACATGAATTACAATATTGAGAGTTCACCAAACACTTAGAATATCAGGCAATTGAAGAAGAAATTTGTTTACCTCGTTTTTAAAGCTGCCTATTGTCTGGCATTCTTTAGCTTTAATGCACTGTAAACGATTCCTTAAATACGTTCCGCGCAATGAGATTCGGAATCTGCTTTTGCCCATTCCATGTCTCTCTACGTATCCAAATTTCGAGAGCCGACTTCCATATCGTTGATTTAGTCGGCTAAAGTAAGGAGCGAAGAAAGATGGTAGCATGTCTCTTTGATGCTTGCATAGAAAACATCGTCTGAAAATTTTTTTTTTCATAGACATTAACATGTTACGTTCCAACATAAGCGGTCTAGAATGGGACTTAGGAAATTATTCGGACAGCTCTCTTTGGTAATCGGTGTATTCCAGCTAACTTACTTTTGTGTGTACTTGCATAAGCTAAATTGCCATATGCTACATAAGCGTGAACAAAGGAAAAATACAGAGATCTAGCTGCTTTGCTGTTTAAATTCTTTCTTGCCCGAGCAATAACCCCTATGTTTTAGAGATCTTGGACTCCCGAAAATTTTGCAACAAAAACACGTTTGATAGGTCGCCCATCCAGATAAAGACTTGGTAAAGCCAGTGGCAGATTGTTTGTATCCCGTTCGCTACCAGTGACCATGAATCTACTTTTCTTGCTGTTGACAGACAGTCGGTTTACCTGAAGCCAACCCTCTAATAATCAAGTTGGTCATTGAGAACTGATATTGCAGAGTCAATTATTTTATGTGAAAAGAAAAGATTTATGTCATCTGCATAATTAATTACCCTTAATTTAGGAACTGAAAATGCCAGGTCATTAGCATAGAAAAGAAAATGTAGAGGACCAAGAATTGAGCCTTTAGGGACCCCACATTCAATTGGCAATATATCTGAATCGCTTTCCCTTAGATGCACATACTGGCTTCTGTCAGCTAGATAACTCGCAAAACATGCAAGTGCTTCTTTAGAGGCTCCATATAGTGACAATTTCTTCAACATCAACAAAACAACCAGTTTTATAGCACTGCAAACACCAGACGGTCATCAGTAGCACACGAGACTTAACGGGTGTTTCGGCCATTTAAATAATGGACACCTCTATCTTGCTGTCCCATGCTGAACCAAGATAACCTTGAACAACACCCCAACTGGTGTTAAATAGCTAACCACCCAAACCCCAGTATGGGGACACACCTGCCCCGCCAGTCGCAACCAGCGCCGTTGAAGTCTCGGTCTTTCCCGGGGGCAGATGCATCTGGCACCCTACCTAGTGTCCCTTCCTGTGTAACTACTTGCCTTCTGCAATACCCATGCCGATGCGACTTCAGCCGCTTTCGACACCCTACGCTTGCTAGCTTCAGCCTCCCTACTTGTTAATCCCAAAGCGTGGAACCAACGCCTCACCGAATGGCCAACAAACCCCCGGTACCCTGCATCGACTGTCCAAAGTTCACTGCGCCATCCACTACTCCTGCATTGTTCTCCAAGATCAGCATATCTGGAGAGCTTCCTATGCCTCGCCACGTCCATTCTGGACTCCCACGACACCTTCAACTCTGTCATACTAATCGCCTCTTTTAGACAAAAGCACCAAGTCTGGACCCAGTGAGGTAATAACAACATCTGATAGAATAGTGGCGTTGCCCTCGTCCGCTAATACTTCCCAATCATCAGCTAGGGGCCAAGATACCCTGAACATCTGGTAAGGTCCCCACTCGCACCTTCCCGCAATGCCTCGCACCCACAAACGAAATGCCACTCACTCACTGTGGACCCAGCTCCACGCATCGAACCACAGCCCGTATCGCAACCTCTCCTAAGACATTTTGCACTTGGTTGTGTCGCCAAGCGTATGCAGGCAGCAGGGTCTCACAAGATGATATCAAGTGCTCCAAAGATGCCCGCGTCTTCCTACACTTTCCGCACAAATCCTCTGGTTGAATTCCCCATCGCCGCAAGTTAGCGGGTGAAGGAAGAACATTACCTGCTGCTTTAACCATAAGCAAATCGACCCAGCTGACATCCCCAGCAATTCAACCCAAAACACACATCTTTGCTCCGCACTTTTCCATCTGGTCAACGCACCTTGAACAACCTGCTGGGCTGCTCTGAGCACTCATTTAGCCTTTTCGATTTCCCTAACATTCTGTACCACTAGATCACGCTTTCCTGTCCAATTTTGTTGCTAAATAAGCACACCGAAGCTCCAAAGCCAATTCCATGCCTGCCGGTCTGGACAGCACCCTGAATCTTTTCCCACTTTGCCTCGGCAATGGCGTCGTCAATTGCTTTCTCAGCGTTCCACTTTTTGCCTGATCTGATAACCGGACGAGAGTCTGACACAACCGCATTGACAGACTCTCGACACATCATTACCAGTCGTACTTTCCCAGCTTTAAGCTCCTCCCACAGGGAGGAGAAAGGCAACTTGAGCTTTTTGGACTTACAGTAAAGCGCAGCATCCGTCAACATGCGCGCGACCCCTAACCATTTCCTATAAAAAAACATTTAACCTCTGCTGCATGCGCTCAAGTACTGCCACCTCGTACACCTGCAGCTGCCACAAAACCCTCGGGAGAAACCCAAACTGAAACCCCCACAGCTTCGCTTTACCTGGAATGCACAAGCTATCAAGTCGCTTCAGCATACTTTCTAGTTCGCGATGAATGCACACTCCTCACTGCTTATCAGATAACCAACTCTCATACCATCTGCCTAGACTTTTAACGCCCTGCTCTGACAACAATGGGGTATTCACACCACCCAAGCTCAAACCTTCAACCACCAACTTGCCTTGCCTAATAGACAGACGTCTACACTTCTTGGTCTTAAATTGCATTTCCGTCCATCGAATCAACGTATCCAGAGCTGCTAGATCTTCCTCCAACTGCTGCTCCTGACTCGACAATAAGGCCATGTCATCCATGTAGGCTCTAACTGATGGCAATATCAACCCTTCCCTTGTGGACATACCAGCGATTCGTGTCGACACATCTCTCGTCACCACCTCCATCCCAAGCACAAATCAAGCACATCCCAAGCAAAGGGGCAAAATGAGACATCCCATAGGAATCCCAACCTCCAACGGCTGCCACTCCGTCGTGAACGACTTGGTGGTAAAAGGCATCCAAAACTGGCAATAATAACGGTGCAGAAAATCCCTTGCAGGTGTAAGTATCCAAAAGAACTCCAGCGCGACTTGCAGGTAAGCATGGGGCACTAAGCCGTAGGCATTAGCCACGTCCAACCAGATGACATCGATATTACTCTTCTCTTTCTTGCTATGCTGGGTCGACGCCCAGATCATCTGCATCACATGTTCTAAACATCCTTAAAATCCAGCTATACCTGCTTTCTGAACCGATGTGTCAACACACTTATTTTGCAAGACAAACTCTGTCATGCACCGCGCTAGCACGCTCATCAAAACCTGTCCATGCACATTCAGCAGCGATATCGGTCTAAACTGTCCAATCTCCTTTGACTCTCCTTCTTTTGGAATATGCACACCCCAAGCAACGTAAAAACTCATCGGCACAATTCTCTTCCTCCATATAACCTTAACAATACTACACAACACCTTGCAAACCCGAGGACAGTAATTAAATAGCATATAGGATAAGCCGTTCTGCCCAGCTGCACTTCCCGCCCTTGCCTTCCTAACCACAGCATCTACCTCCCACAGTCTGAGCTCACCAATATTAAATTCGTGGACTGGCTTATCGACCTGAGTCAGCCCTGGAAACGGGGCAAGAGATCCAACACACTTATCCCTAGAGTAAATAGCCCTCAGATGCTTATCCATGGCTTCCTTGGACACATCCAAAGAGCCATAAGCTCCATCCTCAAAAAGCGCCCTGACAAACTTATAATGGTCCCTGTAGAACGCCTGCCTCTGCTTCTCCCGCCTATGACGCATTTGACACTGATGCTCAGCCCGCCTGACGTCCCTGTGTCTTGTTTTAAGCTCCTCGTGCAAATCCATCAGACCCGTCCTCTCCATTACACCAGCCGCCTTCCATCTCCGGCGTAGAAGGTTCTTTTCCATCTTCAATTCCGCAAGAAGTCGCTGCCTTCTCGATACAGGCCTATCAGCCGCACTCTCTGAGGCTGCCTTGCAAGAGCCTTGCTTTACACCAAATTCTTCTTTGCACCAGTCGTAACAAATGGCCTCGAAGGCTGCTAGCTTCTCCTCCAATTCACCGACGAGGCAAGGATGGAGGATATCTCCAAGCTGACCATCTACCACCCGCCACTTAGCACTGTTTGCAGGCGGCCATAAGATAGGCTCTTCCCTCTGCAACTTTCTACACTCCAACGGAAAGGCTCTCCAGCGATGTGGTTTGAAGTGCATCACTAGAGCAGTCCGTTACTGTCACACCCATCTGACACTTCACCTTCCCCATATGAACCGCTACACCCTTTTTTCCCTCAAATTCTCGACCACACCCGTCACAAAGATTTTTATTTTTAGATGTAAGTCTAAAACACTAACCTTTTAGAACCCTTCCGAATCCCTATCCAACGCGACTTAACGTGGAAAGCCCATTGCAGCGGATAGATAGCTTTTAAATCAAGTGGGCACACACTCACCACTAGAGGTAAGTACCTCTCCCACTGTCGCCCCTAGTCCTAGTGTGCCACTCTACGCTGCATAAGCCACACTTACTTTGTGGTCCACAGTGTCAAATGCCTTTGAAAAGTCTAGGAAAACCCCGACTGTAAATGTCTTGTTATCCATGACTTTTGTCACATTTTCGACTAGTTGTGCCATTTTTTCGAAAACCACTGAGCAGGAAATAATAGGCTCTTCTTCTCCAAATACAGGTAAATATCTTGGATTAGGTCCTTATCTAAAAAGTGCCGAACGCCATCCACCAGCCTCTTCTGACTTGCCAAACCCTCAATATCGCTCTTAAATCTTGCCTTCTCCTCCCAATTATTATGAGTTAACAAACTTCGACACCGTCTTCGTGGAGAGGGTGAACCAGAAGATCGAGTGTGATCGCGTGAACAGAGAAGTAGGAGCAGCAGGGTCACAGGCCCACAATGCCTTTCATTAGGCATTTTTAAAAATGAAGATGGTAGTATCAGCCGTGGTGCTTAAGTCAGCGTTAATAGTAACGCTTGCTTTCTCCGATACGAAGTGAATGAGTACGTTACTTATGCGGGTGATAGAGAAACACGTTTTTAAGTACTTTACCGTTCAGCTAGGTTTTTGCCTGCTAGCTCATTATGGCAGCTAGTGCCGAATTGATTTCAGCTTTCCACCCCGGCAGAGGGAAGATTCTGAAGGATGTTGTACCAAGAAGTACCCCGAAAGAAAGATTTGCTCAGGTTTGATGTATTTATTCCGGCAGTTCACCAATTATCGATTATTTGTTATTTAGTTAAGCTTAATTCTAGTACAAAACCTTTTCTTCTTTTGAAGTGTAAAAAAGACCTTACAATCGCAAAAAGGCTTCATAATCAATGAATTATGATGAAGCCTTGGCATGGCAATCAAGTGTAACCAGTAATTTGATGGTAGATACTCCACAGACTAGTTTAAAAATATTTAATGAAGCCAAGTGTCCTTCGTAATCCCAGTGGACCATAGTGGTCGTCAGCACATAGTTTTTGAGATAGAATATTGCATCACAAGCTATGTAGTGAATGCCACAAATTTGTTTTTCGTGTGCAGTTATCTTAGATGTTTTAAAAATATATTTTATGTCTGTTCTGCTTTGCTTATTAGTTTTCTCAGTGTATCTGTCTGTGCACTTTAAATCTGTCTGTGCACTTTAAATCTGTCTGTGCACTTTGAATTTGGAAGTGCCCCTTTGTGTTTTTAGATGGAGGTTGATGATGACAGAACTCATGAAGGTTTACAGCAGTATTATGTAACTAAGATAGAAGAGGCTCAAGTATGTAGGCATATATGGAACTAGTGTGAATTTATTTCAGAATATTTACTTTACCTTGCTTTCTTCTATTATTAGTACTCCATGTTTGCAGGAAAAGAATACTAGTTTTGTTATGATTTAGGAATTCCATGCTGATTTCTGTATTTCGCTATAAGGTGTATGCTGTTCATGATTTCCTAAATGTCTGTTTGGGCCTCAGAAGACTTGTCGCCTGTTTTTTTAATCATATTTTTTAGGGTAATTTATTGGTGAGACAATATTTTTTCATTAGATGGAAGTATCAGAAAAGGTAAAAAATCTTCGACGACTTGAAGCTCAAAGAAATGAATTGAATGCCAAAGGCAAGTTTTAAGTAGTATGCTATATGTGTAACTATCTGTTTTTAAAAAAATGCAAGGGTAGTTGCGATGTAAGTAAGTGGTCATTTGCTAGTCTGATTTATGTTTCGTCCGCACCAAAGTACTCATCAGAGACCCTTAGGTGGACTCTTAACTGGCTAATCATTACATGTAGACGTGCATGAATAGTTGAACTTCCATTGAACCATGTAAAAGCTCTGCATTGCCCAAGATTGCAAGTTCTTCAGACTCCACAGACTGGACTAAAATCACTTTAGGATTCTCGGCAGCTTTGCTGAAATTCCTTTGTAGAAGTAAGCACCTATTCTAACATGGCTATGTAACTCCTTAGAGATCCTTGGAGATCTTAATCATTGAATTAAATAGTTTCCAGGTAAAATAGTTTCCAGTTTAAGTAAGTCAATGGTTTTAAAGAATGATTTATTCTTTTAATTAAACTCAGTGATGTTTGATATTGAATTAGTGACCCACAGTAGCAGAGTACTATATCCTGTAAGCCTAAAAAGAAACTGTGCACGGTTAAGTAGCTTACTAACAAATGTCATACATTATCTGCACATCTAGGATAGCAAAGAGATCGCACATTGCTCTAGAAAGTGTTGGCCTGTTTATTCGGCGATTTCCGGCAGAAGAGGAGGACGTTTTATCTGCTGATGTGCCAAAGAAATTGCGATCATCATGTTGTTTTGCAAACCGCATGTTGCTTATCTAGCAATTGCCGGTCTCAAGCCCGGATAAAGGAAGGGTTTGTTTCCGCGAGCAACGTGCCTATAAAACTCCCGCTGCATCTTATGGAAATTGGCTTGATTTTTAAGATTAAGGCTACGTCTTCCGAGGCTAAGTCTAGCGCGCTGTCTCCTTCTGCCGGGCAGGCAGTGATAAGTGGGTTACCGGCAGATCCAAGGCAAGAAGGGCGAAAATGGAACGAAAGCGTATTTAACCTGGTCGGCTGGCACTAAAGTCAATATCATCTGTGCGTACGCCCCCACAGAAGTTTCCCTAGACTGCAAGAAAAGAAAAGTTTTACGATGACCTGCAGCTTTTTTGTGATCGCGTACCAAAGCGAGAAATAGCGATTGTTTTGGGGGACATGAACGCGTGCTTGGGATCGAGTAGAACTGGTTGGGAGACGGGAACTATATGGGAAATATAGCAGAGGGATGGTAAATGACAACGGTACTCGGCTCCTTAGCTTCGCGTGTAACAACAACCTGAAGATCACGAACACCTTTTTTCGTCATCGGTTGAAAGACGCGCTTACCTGGCGTAGGCCGAGTGGTAAGGATAAGTGTACCATTTACTTTGCCATGATCTCGAATCGTTTCGCTTCCAGCATTGTTGACACCAGGGTGTACCGATCCGCTTATTGCTCCAGTGATTATCACGTTCTGCTGAGCAAGTTCAAGTTGATACTGAGGAGAAACGTGCGCCTTGACTGGACTGTGCTGAAACAAACACCAGTGCGAGACGAATTCCAACTTCACCTAAGTAATCGCTTCAGTGCACCTTGCTTTCCATTGTCGGTAAAATCTTCATGAGGATCTTGCAAGACCGTTTACGGTCCAGGCGACATGATTTAAAGCGCGAGAATCAAGCCGCGTTTGTGGAAGGCAGCGGCTGCGTAGAGCACATTTTTGCACTCCGTCAGCTTATTGAAGACAAGCTTTTACCTGGTCTGCCACTTGTCACTCTTTGTAGCTTTAAGTACCTGGGCTCTCCACCGTATGAGCCGATAGCAGCGAAGAAGTTGACGCCATGATTGGACAAGTTACGGTAGCATTTGTAGCTCTCAAATGGTGCCTGTGGAGGAAGCGATCTATCTCCGTGGGAGTGAAAGAAGGACTTTTCCGGGGAATGGTACTTCCGATATTACTCTATGAATGTGAGACGTGGACATTGAAAGCCCACGGTGAAAGGAAACTGGAAAGAACGCTGATGAGGTTCTTGAGGTCGATGGTTGGAGTCAGCAGATGGCATCGGATTAGCAGTGACGCCATCCGGACACACTGCTCATCTTAACGTCCCGTGATTGACATGGTCAGGGAAAGAAGGCTGCGATGGTTCGGACACGTAACGAGAATGAGAGCCGAGAGAATTTCCGAATCAACTGCTATGGAAAGAGCTCTGGATAGGTCGAAGATCTACGTAGTGCACCAAGGAAAATTGGATCTCCTATATTCTGAAGGATGTCGGGAGGGTTTCTAACATCAAGGACGCTGGTGCGCTGGCGCTAGATCGTGTCATCTGAACGAACCTTATTCAAAACCCAACCAGCCATCAAGCACGAACAGCGTCGACAGGACGATTACTCTCTAGGCGACGCTAGGAACAAGAAAAAGAAGACGATTTTTGCAAACCACGTGTGATCTTGTAAACATATTGTGTGTAGTGCTTTTGTTTCTTTTATTGATTGACTTCAGCGCTTATGATTCTGAGATCTCCTGATTATGTTCTTTCTCAGAGTGTAAATTTTAAGAAGAAGAAGAACCAAGGAATTTGTTTTCCTTTTATTTCTGTATATCTCTAGACGGCTAGTGTGTTAAGATATGAATAGCTTGATACATGCTATTTGCTTTGTAGTAAGAATGCTGCGAGAAGAGCTGCAACTTCTTCAGGAGCAGGGATCCTACGTGGGAGAAGTTGTAAAGCCTATGGATAAAAAAAAAGTTCTTGTCAAGGTCAGAACTAGTCCATCCTGAAAAGTTATTTTTTGTCTGTGTTATTTTAATTTGTTCTTGTTGTTCGGTTCTTTTTTGCCAGATATATGTGTTAAAGTATTGCAGAAGACAAGGCTTTGCGGAGTTTATTTTATTAGAAATTAAAAGATGAAGAGCAACCTTCTTATAAATTGATACCCCAACCAGCCATCAAGCATCAACAGTGGTGATAGGACGTTTACACCCAACCCGTTTCTAGGAATTCAAGAATATGTCTCTCTCTCTCTCTCTGTCTCTGTGTTTTTAAATCCTGTAAAGGTGGGGTGCTTGTAGACGAGGTTAAATTGATTTATTGTGCGGGAGGTTTGCTTTTGCGGTTATACCTGAGTTGGTAAGGTACGGGGCTATATTCCAGTCTGAGTTTGATGGAGACAAATGAGGCGTTTGAGGAGCTTATCAGGTGTAATCTGTGATCTTTTTTAGTGTGTTTTTTTTTTGGCATGTGGCTCCAACACCTCATATTTTTACAAAATATATTCATCTTATCATCATATATGCTCTCCTTTTCGTGAACATCGCCTTGAGCGCATATATTGTTCCGTATACATGTGTAGGTCGACTGGCATGACAGCTGTAGCATTTCCTGACCCTTCTAAGAGCCGTACTAGGGCTTATACTACTGGTTTGCGACCTGTGAAGTTTATTAAAGAAAGCTTTAGATGTTACTGTACAGCATTCCACCTACATGTCGCATGATCTTGTTGTCTGATTTTTCTAATTTACTGTTCTCGCTTGCCTAGTTATAATTAATGTAGATGTATGCCTGCGTTTTTAGGTTCATCCTGAAGGAAAGTATGTCGTGGATTTGGACAAAGGCATAGAAATGACACAGGTTGGCAGGTCTTAATATGGGCAATTGATGAAATGAATCCCATAGATACTTTCGTGGCGATGCAGAAGCTTTAAAGCTAAACCTTAAACTGCTAAGCCAAGATTTATTGAGAGTTTTTCTGAATCGTTATTTGTATGAATCTGTGATTTTATCCTGTCGCTCTCTGCACGTATTAGAAAAATTTGTGTTGAGATTAAGTTCATGCGAGCGGATGCATAAATGAACTAGTGAGAAATATCGACAGTTTTCTTTCAATCAAGTTTTCTTCGGTATGAAGCTCTGCAGATAGACACACAAACACACATACACATACACGTACGCAACCACATATACACACATACACTCTCGCAAAACGACACTCTTACCACAAACACGCCCACAATCAAAATGGTGGCGGGCGGTAATAGTTCGTAGCTACTTGTTTTGTTACGCGCGAAAACCTTGTTGATAACTATACGGGTTTAACTGTTTATATTCAATTAGTGCTCTGATGGTTTTTCCTTGTGCCACCTTGGAGTTGTTATAAGTGCTCTCCTGTAGCGGACGATTATTGGTCTGGTTCTTTGCGAACTCCAGGTGCAAGCCAATCTTCGTGTTGCTCTGCGGAATGACAGTTACACTCTTCACAAAATCCTCCCAAATAAGGTATGATGTTTTGAAAGGTATGTATGAGAATGTGTATGTATTCAGCTCCATACAACAATACTGGTAGTATATATGCACAGTAGAGTCGAGTCTTGGTCGATACGGATATACTAGCGTGCCAGAGGTTGTGATCCAGTTGTGTCATGCAGTCACGCGTAACAGATGTCCGTGTTGCAAGCTCCGCCTCACATCTGCCATTACAATAAGTAGACTTCCAAGGCACGTGAAGGACTTTACAATGTCTGCCGAATTCTCAGCCACATGGACGTGTTTCAGAGCAGAGGTGTCAACTGTTGTTTGGATTTTTGTCTTGCTCCAACTGATTTCCAGGCTGAATGGTTTGGCTTCGTTTGCATTCTCTCCAGCGACAGGATAAGCACCTCGAGCATTTCAGCAAGCAGCGTCACGTCGTCTGCATAATCCAGATCTGTAATGGATTCGTCGCCAAGACTAGGTCCATAAAATCCTATATGCACCAACCGCCGATCCAATGGTGTTAGAAAGAGAGTTGGTTATGCCACTTCGATAGGGAACCAATCAGTCCCGTCCATACGGACACAGCTGAGCGTGTCTTTGTAGAGCTCCCGAATCAGGCTGACTATCTTTGGAGGGATGCCGAGAGTACGAATCAAGTGACCACAGTGCATTTCGGTCAGCAGAAACGCAGCGTTCAGGTCAACGTGAGCAATCGAAAGGGGAAGCTGATATTCTCTCTGGCTCTGCAAGACTAAGTGTAGCACGCAGATCCGATCAATTGTAGACCGATGGGGGGTGAATCCGTATTGTTCCTTTCTTCGTGTTGTGACAATCCTGCTCTTGATCCTCTCAATCCCTAAATGAGCAAAGACTTTACCCGGGTAAAAGAGTGAAGTAATGCCACGTTAGTTTTTGCTATCAAGCCTGCTCTCTTTTTCTTTTGGAAAGGTAAAATAATCCCGTGGCAATGTCAGACAAGGTGGATGCCTTCGACCAATGGTACCTGCGCCTCATCTTGCGAATTTACTACAGCAACCACGTGATAAACGTGAATGTGCAAGATCGCACAGACTGCCATCCATAGTCCAAAGTCATGCGAGCAAGAAGGCTTCACCTTTTCGGTCACATAGCCCGCGCCCATCCGGAGATGGATGACTCCCGAGCTCTTCTCGCCGTCATAAAAAAACCTCCACGTGAATGGAAAAGACGACAAGGACACCCGCCACGCACTTGGACCCGTACCGTCGAGTTAGATTTGAAGCCAAGCAACCTGGGCCTCTGCTTTGCCTGACATCGAGCGCAGGACCGAGACTCGTGGCGCCGCCTTGTGGAGACAGCTAAGCCCCAGTTCGGGGTCCGCTCTTGATGATGATGATGAGGTACTTCTCGCTCTGTAAGTCCAAGTTGCAGCAGGTGTCCCGACAAAGCCTTGTATGTATGTATGTATGTATGTATGTATGTATGTATGTATGTATGTATGTATGTATGTATGTATGTATGTATG
>QQSS02191315.1:0-13104 GCA_003687565.2 Craspedacusta sowerbii
TTTTAAAGCATAGCCAAACCTATTTATTCGGGGCAAAGAAAATATAATTAATTGGACATGCATTAGGCCCCCGGCCGGATATGAGCCTTGCTTGAAGACAGCCAACCTCGGAAATGGGCAGGCTTTTTTCAAAAACAAAATTATGGTCTTTTGAAACTAGTCAGGCATTCCGTCTGTAATCCGCAAGAAAGGTCGCCAGCCGTCACGAAGGTCATCCGGACGGAGTCTGCCAATTAGGTGGGAGACCTTCTCGGAAGAGTCCAGATACAAGCGCTAATCTCCGAAAATATCTGCACCGGTGTTTTCCATAAAATTTCACTGGAACTCCCTTAACAGCTGCCACAATTTGGATCATACCCAACTATCTGAACTGAAATTAAAACAAACCATTAGAAGACTGATTATCACGACATACCAAAAATACATCATAGTAAGCATATGTACGGTCAATAGTGGAGTGCCAGTTTAGCACACGTTACCCATACAAAAAGTAAACAAAACACATGCAAAGACCACACACAAGCACATGTAGAATTTAACGAAACCAATTCGTCATTTCCTGGGTTAACAATCCTAGAATAGCCCCCACTAATTGATTGGTATCTTCTGGTAATTTTTGACGTGGTTATTTACTCTCTTAAGATGTACCCTTGTCTGTTGATGCGACAAAAGACTGATGTTGTTTGTTGTTGTTGTTGACAAGTTTAACTCGGATTTTGTAAACGTGGTTATATATATATATATATATATATATATATATATATATATATATATATATTGGAAAGTACAACAGCACAACAGATGGACACAATCACTGTATTCTGGACTCTGACCCTAAATTTTTATGCTGCAATTCTTTCAAATCGTCTTGCCTAGTAGAGTAGGTATAGCAACACAATATTTTAGCAAGCCTTAGATATCTTTTAGTTATATGCACTGATGATCATTTCTTTGTCAGTAGTTCGTGACCTAAGTTGGCTTTTTCCTTAATTTCCATGTGTTTAAGTTTTTTAGTTACTAACAAAGACAGGTACTGTAACATGATATTCTAGCAAGCCAAAACTAAATACATTTTTTTCTTTTTTCAGGATAAAGAATTCTCTTAATTCAAGTTATGCCAATGCCTTGCACTGGAAAATCACCTGGACAGACAATCTGTAACTTTGTTTTTCTTGCGATACTGCGAGGGAGCACGCCGCTTATGATTCATTTTGGAGTAACAACGCTTAACTCAGTAAGCCTGGTAGTGGCTTTGAAATCTGGAATTAGTTTGGCATTGTTTCTGGTTAGTTTGTTTGTGACATGTGTGGGTGATGTGGACACCCAGGAGCATGTCTTCAGTAATGTAAGGAATGGACGTCTTTACATTAAGCTAGTAATTCTTGGTGTAATGCAGGGTGCAGTGCCATATCTCTTAGCTGGCTATGGTTTGCGATATCTGCCACCGACAGTTCTTGGACTCTTTATGGTATCAACTCCTTGGCTTGTCGTGTTGTTTGAAAGGCTGCCTTGCATGAAAGTAAGTACTTTTGGTCTTGTGGATATGAGGAGTTGATTTCTTTGGTTTAGATAGATTGTATTTCTAAAATCATTTTATTGACCTCTTCAGTGATGTTAAAGCTCATTTCTCAATTACGTGCTGGCATTTGACATCCTGAGACATTTTGTATGAACTTTCCTGCTCTCAAAGTTGTTTGGAGTCAAGCATATCGAAGAACTAGTCAGTTTTGGATTCAGCGGTCACATTAAGGCTCTGATTGACTGTCTTGTTGAGAGATTACGGTCGAGAGGTTAAGAAATTGAGAGATTGAGTTGAGAGATTAATCTTCCTGTGGAAAAATAGGGCCAAAAGATGAAAGGCAAAGTTGTAGATCTGAGAAGTAAAAGTTCGAGAATGCTCAGTAAGTATTAGCTGCACACCAAAATTTGGTACTTGTAAAATTTCAAGTGCTAGCCAAGAAATGGCCCTGCTGTGGCGTTTTGAGCAGGGTTCCTGGAAGTGTATTTATTGTGTAGGCATTTCAGATGATATGTGCGTTGGCTATTTAGTGTGTTGGCTATTTAATAAAGTTTATATGCAGTTGGCTATGTAATGAAGTCTAGGAACCTAGACAAAAAGTGCCTATATAAGATTATGTAAGTAAGATTTATTTACTTAAAATTGTGATGAGATTGATGATAGCTGGATGAACTGTGTGAGCAGTCTAAGGCAAAGGGACTCAAGCAACTCTGAACAACATTGATTCAATTTAAAAAACAACCTGCAATTCAAGGTAGGCTTCTGCTGGGGGATAGAGTTGGAAAAAGAATTTGCAAGCTTAAGGAACGTTTGGATAAGTAATCCGATGTCATTTTGCAGAAAGGTGACTGTTGGGCTGATAATTATATGTTGAAGGTTAAAGGAATGGAGTGGTTGTAGAGGATCCTTCACCAAAGGAGCGCTTGAAAGTGCTCCAAAAGGAGAACGAAGAACAGGCCGAAAATAGCCAAGGAAGTTGGTATAATTTTTAGGTTGGAGGAATCATCAAATAGAGTGAGAATAAGGTGAAGATGCTGTTGTAAAGTTATTTGTCGCGGTGTGACAGTCAAATCTGCAATGTGGCCGGGGAAGCAGCTAAGTCCCAAGGAACCAAAGATCATTTTGCAATCTGAGGCCCCAAAACATGCAATAGTTCAAATGCAAAGGACTTTATCATGCCAATCCTTATGTCACTGTTACATCTGTTTTATCAGATGCAATGGGTAGTCAAGGCTTCGTGTAAGTACAAGGAGCTTTAAAGGGATCTGAGTACGGTATGCAAGATAGGTAGATCATCAAAGGGATATGAGTTACTGTTACAAAGTAATGTTATATGTTTATTGAGAAAGGACAAGACCCTGCACCAGCAACTCATTGCCTCAAATGGGACTATACAAAGTTTATGGGAGTAACCATGAAAAATTACCTTGTCATTGAGTAATTGTTTAAGCATGTTCCTGGCAGCATCGGTCTGCTCATACCAACTTTTATAGTATAGCTGCTATGATAAGGGAATGCTTAAGCTTTTCATGCAGAGCTTAGTTTAAGCATATGCATCCTTAAATTGCGTTTCCAAGGTTTATTCTACTTTGCCCTGTCGCTGCACAAGGTAATGCAGGATAATGTAGTATTAGCTTCTACATCATTTCTATATATGGATTTAATTTTCACAGCCAATAGGAAGTGCGCTACCCAGCAAACTGGCTATGGGCGCTTGGCAATCACTAACAGTTAAACTCCAATATGGAAAAGCTGTAGAATTTAGTCAAACTAGTTAACATGGCACTAGTATGTTTAATGGCAGTCTATGGATACGAAGGGTGGATTATATACTGTTGTATTTTCAGATATTATATTTCTACAACTGCCGAAACTTTCGGCTCATATAGCGCTACTAAAAACTTCTAGAATAATCCGTTACATTCCCATTGTGCACGCGTTTGCAAAACTTAGCTTAAAAAATGCATTTCCTGCGGTGCACGCATCAATTCCCAACAGTCAAGGCCTTAACCCCATGCGGTTAGCCATGTTCGTGCGTGGCCGTTGCCACGATATATACAAAGTGAAAAGCGTATTAGTGCTTTCCAAATCTCGTCCTACTTGTCTCTTAATAGAGTTTCATAGATGGGTCACCAATGAGATACTGACCTAAAGTACTTAAATTAAAGCTTCCTTAGTTATAAGCCGTAGGATAATGAGAACACACTGTATTGAGATCAAGGATGCACAGCAGGCAGAAGGATCAGAGGAACTTGAAGAGGGAGCTGGGCAGAAGAGTCGGTTACGCTGTTGAAATAGCTTAACTTTAGGCATTGGTGCACCATACGAGGAGACCATTAGATTTTTAGCCAGACTTTCCTATTTTATTAGGGATTTTTAGTCGTTCTATCTGCGAAGCGCAAATCCCGCTTCTTGCAATATTCTTTACTGTTAGTCGTGGTGGGTTGGAACAGTTGAAGTACCGAGTAGGTTTATGTAATCTCTCTCTTTCTTTGATGTCGCAATTGAGGCCAAACATCAACATTTGCTGCGTTTATTTCTCCTTTGTTATTGCAAAAGAGTTTTTCAGATAGTATTGTCTTCGAATTTCATGTTTTACCGGTCGCCTAATTTACGACTATTTTGAAGTTTTGCATGGCACGGTGAGACCGATGGACCAAGACGCTGTGTCTCGTGGTCTGCACGTCTTCAATTTTCACTTGTAATTCCTTGTTTTTGAAGGTGGAGCGCATTGAATCTGTAGATTTTCTATCCCGACGCGGCCTCAAGCGTGGCCCTTAGACACTTATCAGAGAGCTGCAAAGTCCGGTCCAAATTGGCCTTAAGATAATATGCTTTGGGCCAGAGTCATGCCCTGTAATGTCCAAAACTCCTTAAAATTAAAGATGCAAGAGATGGGTCTAGCTCAAAGATAGTTTAGTTCGGGGCATCAAGACAGCATCAGAAATAGCAACATCAACAACGAACAAAAGCAACAACAACAGCTACAGTAGCAGCAGCAACAGCAGCAGCAGAAGCTACTACAACCGCTTCTTCGTATAGATTACCAGCTTTGTGATTGCTTCAATTAACTATTTGTTGATTATCAGTTCAGACTGGTCGAGTGCGCTCCTTTGCTTGCA
Source organism: Craspedacusta sowerbii (assembly GCA_003687565.2). Lineage (NCBI taxonomy): Eukaryota > Metazoa > Cnidaria > Hydrozoa > Limnomedusae > Olindiidae > Craspedacusta > Craspedacusta sowerbii. The sequence continues at coordinate 4,642 of QQSS02191315.1, forward strand.
GTTTTTATTGTTTTTTTTTTTATTTGTTTTAGTCATATTTATGTTGTGACTCATTGCCGCACGTAGTCTTATTTGTTTAGATCTCATAGAAGTGATATGCTGGGCTTTCGTAGACCTCAAGCACAAATCTCTAAAGAAGTTATGGTTTTGTTTTTGATGACGGATAGTTAGGTGTTAATGACGGGGATGCGGGATTGCGTTCGATTGTTAGCATGTACGTTTGATGTCTTTCCTTCTTGTGCATGGAGTCATAAGGCCGACCTGAAATTGTTCCTTAATCAACGTAAAGCATGCAAGTAAACCTGTCTGTTTATGTTCAGATTCGACTCCGTATTCCTGGAATAATTTTGCTTGGAATGCTATTGGGCTACTTGGGCATCATATTTTTTACTGCTCCTGTTGCAAAGGCATCAGCTGATGCGTGCAGTGTTTATGCTGCGGCCCATCCAGCTTTTAATTCATCAAATTCTTCAAGCCAGGAACGAGATAAACACGCCCGCACCAATGATCCTTTATATGATGTGTGCTTGAGACCTGCTGAGATAGCTGCTGGTGTTGTGTCCATGTTGTTAGCGTCAGTTCTCTGGGCAATATCTTCAGGTATATTTCAGTTGCGTATGTGCTTCGTTGTGCATATGAGCGCTAATTTACCAGCTTGTTCTTTAGCCATCTGCATGGGTATGATTGCGCATGACGAAGGGAGCCAGATTGAATTTTGTGTTTATTAATTTGGTTTTAGCTAATGTAATATGCTGATTATATGCGTGATAGTATCGTTATTACGCTTGGTAGTTGCGTAGTTCTCGAGAGTGCACTTGTTGAGCGACATTGTTCAGCTTATATTGTTCTTTTCATCATTTGATTGTCTTGGAACATTTTTGCACGTTGCACTTTCTGAGCCCCTTATGCATAGGTGGTGGTCTTGCAAAGTCAGCTAGAGTGCGTTAGCTAGTAATTAAACTTCGCTTACGTTTTCTGACTTCAAGGTGTGTTATGTTAAGCAGAAATTTCGTTGTGTAAGACGCAGCGGTTGTCTCGGATTTGCGACTGAAGCAAATCATGAATTTGTGGCCTTTGTTTCCTTTTCCTGTTTAGTTTTCAAATCATGAACTCGTGACCTTTATTTGCTTTTCCTGTTTAGTTTTCTGGCGTATTCAAGGCACGAAGGTTAACCACTTGGTTGCCAGCTGTGGCCAGAACTTCTTTGCTGGCTTATTTGCCTTGCTTTTGTGGACAGTGGAGCGATCCCACGTCGTTGGGAGGGTAAGATACTATTTCGCTCGGCGGCTCTACTTCTCACTGTGTTTTTTGTACTTGCCCAGGCAGCGTTTTGTAGAGCTTTGATAGTAAAACGTCTATGCCTGGTTTTTAGGTCGTGCGTTCATTTATTTGCTTTTGTTTTCTGGCCATACACGTTAAAATTTCGCATTTATAGCCGTGTTCCATAACACAGAGAGTAGCCTTCGCGTTACTGGAACGAGCACTTGGTTTTTGTTCTCTATTGTTCGCATGCTAGCTTTCATATGCACAAGGTTTTTGTCTCTTCTTAAATCGGTGCTTTCCATGACTTTCCATCGTTGGTTTTGTTTCATAATTAAGTCAATTACTACGACTCCGTCATTTTCCGGAGACTGTAGTTACTTCGACATGACATTTGAATTAAATTGCGTATGACAACTTAATCCGTAGTTATGTGCTTGTAATATGCTGTACTTCTGGGAAAGTTTCGGCATTCTGTTATATTTTTTTTTTTTCACGAGAAACTTCAACTGCCATTGTAAGTTGTAGAGGCATGCTATGTGCTAGTGAGTTGGGCACTTGGCATTATAATGTTTATGAATTCGAAATTCGCATTGCCTTCAGTTGCTCTGCTTTCTTTCGCGTCTTCAGTGTCGGGCACAAATGTTTGGTTAATTGCAATCAAACATATGTGGCCGTTTCTACTGACCGTAAAGCAAGAAAGAGGAGACCTTTGAAACAACTGTTTTGTTAAACTAAGGATTTCAGCGGGTATTTCTTTTTTTTAGTCATACTGGAGTGATAAATGGGCAATAATTGGCATTCTGTTCCTGGGCATAGGCACAGGGTGGTTGGCTACACTTCTGGTGCACCTTTTACATACGAAAGTAGGTATGTAGGCTGGCTGTTTGTGTTGTCCGGATTCTGTATTTTTTGGTTTGATTTTTAGCGTTTTCAAATAGTGGCTATTAAATTTCTTTGCTTTCCCTCATATGACCTTATACGTTCGATCTTTTTGTTCGTAAATGAAAGTCTAGGAAAGTGCGATAAAAACGCTTTTTGCGTTTTGGCTGTAGGCCAGTAAGATACATGTGAACTAACTATTCACTAAGAGTAACCTATAACAGACGAATTGTGTGCTTCTTATCTGAGGGTAGTTTTAGAAGATACACCAAGTTGACTCATCTAGAGAGTCTGTCTAATGGCGCCATCTAGAATGTCGCCTAGACCCTATGAGCAAGAAAATGAGGATCCATCTCCACATCCGCCTACTTCTTTAGAGCGAGCAGTTCATCAGTGCATGATCCTGGCCATGAATGAATTGAAGTACATTTTTGAGGGGTTTTTTTGTTTACCGTCTAGAACTGACTTCTAAGAGATGTTTCAAAATCTGCTGCTGCCAATGTAGCATGTTGATATGAAGTCTTGTTTTTTGTCAATAAGATATCCAGAGGGACTTCGTAACGTTGCTGCTACTGCTTTATTTCAAAACGTTTCTTATTTTCAGGACGATAACAAACGGTAGTTCCATTTCTGGTGAAAAGCGGTCATGAGAGTTTATTCGAGAGACTAGCATTTTGAGGTTGCTTCCCGGCTAACGTGTATCGCGACAGCGGCAACAACATAATTTGACTAGCCTTGTAGGGAATAGTTTTATGCATAAGCTTTGCTGTTTGAGAATTTGAATTTTAGTGCTATTGTTGAACAGAATGAGGGGAAGCACACTGAGGTGGGCCCTAATGACCTGCGCAGTAAGCATTGCGCAGACTGATATGCGACACCGCGACGATGCACTCCAACCTCCCGCATGTAAATTACTTGGAAAGAGTGATCGTATTGACGATATGCTAGTTGAAACATCGATTTTCTCGTTATGTGGAAGTCGGTTAAAATTAGATGCTTTCGTTATAGTCCGTGGTTTTAGATTGCAATAAGAGCTATGAAATTGCTACGAATGTTAACCCGTTCATCACATCTTTTACATCATCAGTAAAAAAACAAAACATTCCTGGTCTAAAGTTAGCAATTGACCAAGCCCCAGTTTAGAATTTGTGCGTTATTTAACATCATTTTTTTTTAAACATCAAGATTTGTCGGTCGGTCTGTCGAGTTGAGCATGTGCCGGTCGAAGTTGTGACGAATGCAAACGTGCTCCTTATTACGTCACATCTGATGTAGAAAATTACTAATCAAGAGCATATGTCTCTGGCTGCTTTGACGGGGTGGCGCTTATTGCTTTTGATTTAATGCCAGTTGATTTAAGCCAACTTTATATTTTTGCTATTGCTATGAGGTGCCCTTGGTTTAAATCGTTTTTCTGGACTGCTTTCTGGTCTCCAGCTTCCTATAATTTCTCGTCATTGATTTGTGGTGAGTGGTTTTAGCGGTTTGCCGTGCGAGACTTGGCTCCCCATTCTGTGGATGTGGATCTATGAAGATAGTCCTTCATGCCTTCATGAGTAAGTCTTCGTCTAGGTGCACCATGCTTTGCCGTTGTATGTATAACCCCGATGAAGCAGGGTAGTAGTTTTTAAATATGGGAGCGAGGTATCACCAGAGTTTTCCAATTTCCCGTTCTACATTAATAAGTTTAAAGCCTCTTCTTGCTAGATCAACCTATCTACTTTGTTCTCATGTTTACCTGAGTATAACTAAAACCTTCCCTGGCACTATGCTAACATATAGCACTAAACTCCAATAATTGAATTTGGCAACTTCATTTAGATCTTCATATTGCACAAGGGGCAGTGGACAAGTAATTTGTCCTCGACGTTGTTTTCATGTTTGTGCATCGCTGAATGAGCAATTTTGTTGGAAAGCGAAATTCTTTTTTTTTTTGTTAGGTTTCTTTGTGGGATCCTTTTGGAACTCGTACTTGCTCTCAGAGCTTGTCGCCGCTACCACGCATAAGATTGGGGATGTATTTAGCGACCTTGGACTCGAATGTTCTTTCTTGATTGATCTCGATTTACATGGAAGCATTCTTTCGTAAACGTCCGTCCTTCATGAAGTTTGCCATACTGAAGCCACTGGATATTCTCTTCAGCTTCAGCCACTGCTTTTTCGACTCACTGCTCATCTATTACCACCAGAACGTACCACATAGTTATAGGCGATGCATTTCTTGGTTGATATGTTAAGCTGATATTTGCAATCAGCTGATTCCAAGCTTTGATATGCATTGCAGCTCTTTTTGCCAGCTGGGTTGCCTTGACTGAAACGAGCCGGCTTATTTGGCTCACGAACGGCTTTTAAATTCTAATTGTTGTAGCTATCACTTGGCGTATGACTGTGGTGAAGTGTACTAACTACGTTAGTAAATGAAATCAGACATTCAAGAGTGAAGAGTTCCTTACTTTAAAAAAAATTTGAAATCATAAGCAATCTGAACAGCGTAAAGAACCCATATCAAGTATTAAGGAAATATGAATAGCTGAAGGGTGAAGTCGTCCCTATTATTGCGATATGAATTCTTGCCATTTTTATGTAATGAACGAATGCTTGCAAATTGCTGGCAATATTTTAATTTTACGAGAGTTTTAAATTTTTAAATGCAAACTTCCTCGTGTTCGATGTTCTTCTTGAGTTTCTTGTCTCTGAATTATTTGTCCTATCTTAGAGGAAACACTTTTAGCGAGAACAGATTTGTTTCTCTGTCTTGCAGTTACCCATGGGTAGAAATACGTCTTGCAATATGTATGTGTAGAAGGGACTGCTTGCAATAGCTCTCTTCACTGATTCCACAGCAACATTCGGAAAAGGCTTCGGGGCTGTGCACACCGCTACCGGCCAGTCTTCTTGGGTCAGAGGATAAGCAGGAGTGTCCAGGGTAAAGGTTGTAACATCCCGTAACTCGAGAAACGGTTTCAACATGTGATCTACCCAAATGGCGTGGTGCGGTCTTAAAGGTTCTCAGCTCCCACTGTGTGCATGTGCTTGTAATCCGCTGTGGTTGTCATTTCGTCCGCGGTTGCCTTCATCACCTTTAGACTGTCTCTTACAATCAGATTGATTAAAATTTTCACGGTTTTGTTCTTGCCAGCTGTATTGTCTGTAAAACAGCAAGCCGCTTTTCCATCTGCTTGGCATTCGTTTGCCACGGACAGCACCTTTTCTGTCAAGTTGTTAGAGTTGTGTCGACACTGATTTCAAAGCAGTATAGAAGACGTCTAGACATCAAAAATATCTTCGGTGAAGTCGCACATACACTTATTTAAACTTGGTGGTCATTCTTGGTGTCCAACAGTCATTATTTAGCAAACTGCAGAATCGTTTATATTCTTTTTTGCGCTTACACTTGGGTGCTCTCATACAGTTATGGAACAAGTGATTTTAGAATTACTTGGAAATTTTACGTTTGATTTATACGTCTCGTATAATTTCTAAAACAAATGGCCGCCATGATTGAAAATAGCAAACTGCCAGCTTTCGTTTGCTACGGACTGAGACCTTTGCTTAAATTCGGTCAATTGTAAGAGACTTGCTTATTGGATACATCTCCAACCGCTCTTGTGCTGAGCCTGGTCTCTCTACCACCGTGTCTAGTAGGACCGATACTTTTGTCGAAGCGCCGCTATTCTCACAGTTGGGTGCACCCGTCGCATATATCGGTGTACATAGTGCGTAGAACCGGCTTTGAATGAAATTTGATTTGGCAAATTATACACTGCGTATTCACGTTGCCTACATCATTAAAATGGTTCCAATCGGAGGCTTACAGCTATTCTTAATTTCTCTGAGTTTGACTTGGTTAGCCTATGTTATGTGTTTTTCTGTGTCTGGGTATGAGTGCGTGTGTGTGTGTGTGTGTGTGTGTGTGTGTTTGTGTGTATGTTTGTATGTGTATATGTGTGTGCAAGAGAGAGAGAGAGAGAGTGTGTGTGTGTGTGTGTGTGTGTGTGTGTGTATCATTAACAGGAACGGAAAGCGACAAACAGCTAGTCAAAACGAAAGGGTTGTGCGTCTAGGCTTATGTAACTGTAATTTTTTTTTTTTGTAAATTAATATTGATGTTAAATAAGCAATAATCTTCATTTCATAAAGATTATTTTTCTATAATTAAAAGAAATAAGATTTGGCTTTCCTGATATTTGAACCTGCTACCGACGTGCGTCTCTGATTCCTACTTGCTCCGCAACGATATTCACCTTTGTGACTGCAGTTGCTTCTGGAACCATTCTCGTGCTCATTAATTGGTCTTGCGGATCTTAGGGAGCGTCCTTTAAAGTAGCTAAGGTTGCTGCAATAAATCAGTCGTATGAATGGTATATATGAATGCTCCGCACTTAAGACAGAAGACTTGTAGTAACGTTTCGCGAGATCGCTGTGGTATTCGATTAGCTCTAATCTCTTTACAGCAGTAAGACAGTTTTTGTGTCCCGCTCTTTCATGTTCTAGGGGCTGTTCAATGTTGAACAGTTCAAATGAAAATGGAGAAATATGTATTCAGCAGTAAGGTTGTACGGCACATATGAGCTAGGATGTTTGTTTATTGGTTTAGGTGCGAGAACTACAAATCAAGTTCTGATTTTTGTGCCAGTCATTGTATTTATTGAGGACTGCATATTTGTGAAAGACATCGATGCCCTGCGTCCTTGGTTGATAAGTTTGGAGATTTTAGGTGAGTAAGATTGATAGATGTACGAATTTATGTATTTATTTTAAGTTTTGTATGAAGGTATGTGTGTATTTATGTATCCGTCGATCTGTCTGCGATAAAGGGTCAGTGGGATATACGGCGTTCCGCTTTATGGTGGCCTTCAGTTTAGATAGCTATTGGTTCTCTTGCACTTATGATCGCTCTATTCTAGGTTGGTAGTTTCGTCAGCTCATTCATCTATTCATTAATCCTTCATCCATCCATCCATCCATCCATCCATCCATCCATCCATCCATCCATCCACCCATCTATCCGTCCATCCGGGCATAAAAGGTCTTCAAAATGCGGGACATGCCATGGACTTTGGTCGAATCACATAAACCTCGATATATAGCATCTTGCATCTACCTTGACTACTGCATAGTTGGCCGAACATGTGTGAGCATTCTGGCTCTGGCTATCGCGCAACGCGGTCGCGGTCATGAGCACATAAGATCTTGAGAAAAAAATTGGACGGAGTCGAGCGATAAACAGAATTTTGCCTAAAAACAGCTACAAACATGGCCAAGAGTGTTGTGTCCCGGCTCTTCCAGTATGAGCTGGACTAACCGGCTTATGTTATTGTAATACGGTTCGGTGCCATTGTATTGGAGGCACCATTGAATTTTAGTCAGTCTCGCGAAGTTGTCTGAGAGAGAAGACGTAACAATTAGCACTAAGAAGAATATCACGAGATCACCCACACTTGCTGACCAGAGGCAACGAAAGAGCGAGAGTGATGATGACGTCATAGTACTCTCCGTCGCCTACTTCGACAAAAAGATGTCCGAGCTTAACGACACTCTCCCGTCAAAGAAAGACATTTCTCTGAAACAGACAAGACAGAGCACATTCGAAAACTTGAAATGCGAGTTTCTACTCTAGAAGGGGCAAGTTACGGACTTGCTGGCAAAAGCTGATGACGGCGATCAGTACAGTAGGCGCCTATGCCTTCGAATAGATGGCATTCCTGTTCCCCCGAACGGACGCGAGGAAACCGCTGACGAAGTTCGAGAAGCCGTAAAGATGTTAATCAAAGAAGTTGAAATAAATGTGCCCGATGACGCGATCGATCGGGCGCACCGGGTCGGAGACGATTAGTTTAAAGAAGGGGAACAAAGCAGGCAAGTCATAGTAAGATTCGTTTTCACTACCGCTTCATGACCTGCAAAGCTCGTAAAAGCACAAAAAGATTTCAAATCTAAAACCAGAGCTCTTTTAATCAATAAAGCTAACGAACTTATTCGACAGAAAGGCCTTAAAGATTCGTTCGCCGTCGCAGACCTCAACTTCCGTCCATGCATCAATTGCTTTTCTATTGACGCCGAGCCTCTGCAAGTGGTTGCCTAACTGCTTAGCGGTCAGTTGTCGCGAGCCGAAGTTAATTGGCTTTGTCCTAATCGGCTCGAATCTTCATCCTTATGCTTTGTTCAAACGTCGCACTTCTGCCGCGTCGAATGTAATTCCAGTAATTTCGACTGAAGGGGGGGTCACACCGCGCGCGGCGCGCGCCGCGCGGCCAATTATCTCGAATTAGAACAGAGGCTTTCCTATGGAGGTGGTCACACCGCGCGCGGCGAGCATCA
>QQSS02191326.1:0-13104 GCA_003687565.2 Craspedacusta sowerbii
ATGCATGCGTGCATGTATGTATGTATGTATGTATGTATGTATGTATGTATGTATGTATGTATGTATGTATGTATGTACGTATTACCGTTTGTCTGGTCTTATTCTGGTCTTATGAACAGCCTCATGTTCATGTTGCTGTTTTTGTTTTTTATTTGGCAGATGGGTCGCGCCTTCTAGCCGCAGTTCGGCAGGTGGCGAAGAAGTTTGAATCAAAGGACAATCTCACCTTCGTTTGGATCGATCCAGATCCATTTCCAACGGTGCGTTGGAGTAATTGGTTTCTTTGCTGTCTCTGCATTGTTTGTTTTGTTGCGTTTGAGTTGTACAGGGGAATAGCTCGTCCTTGCGCTTATTTTTATGATTCTTATTGCAAAATTTAGTCGATCGTTGTTTCCTGTGAGCAATTTTTTTAGTCAATTTATGCACTGATTATGTATTTCTCATTCAGATTTGTGCTATCTTTCTTGTTTTTGCTAGTCCGTGCAACCTGGTTTGTTTGTTGGTTGGTGTTTGTTTTGTGTTTTCGTTGATTCCTTGTGAATATGTTTTTGGCTATCTGTTTAGATGCGGGATTACTGGAGGCAAGCTTTTGAAGTGGACCCATCCACTCCTACCATAGGAGCTGTGGATATTCATGCGGTAGGACTGTAGTTGCCTGAATGTCGCGTCTAATTGTGGCTTTTTAGGGTCTCCTTGCACTATTCTGCTTAACTTGTAATTAGTTCCCCGACGGGCAAATTAAATCCGCCCTAAGGACGAAGCAGTACAAGGTTATTTAGGACTTCCCACAGACCAAAAAAAAATTTGTTAATTAGGTTTATTATGTCATGAGCACCTTACTGACATAGGACGCGTAAACTGTCAGATTTTTTACTGTTCTGGTCGTTTCATTATTAAGTATATCTAACAAATTGACGCCGAAAAACGTACTAGCGATACAATATTCCGGCAACTTCTTTATATGAAGACCGTACCAGATTCAAAGTCATCACAGCCTTGGCCAGTAGCCCTAGCCTCATAGGAGCACTTACCTAGCTCTAGTTCGTTACCGCCCCCAGTTGACTTGCAAGCAACACGGGATTTAAGAAATTTGGAAAGCTATTTTATTGGTAAAATAGTTGCTTGCCTTGAAGCACGAGCGATCTGATTCGACGTGAGGTCCCATCATAACGTTTTTGCACGTATTGCATAGGCATTGGCTGAGAACGTGATCTAGCTTGGCCTAAAAAACGAAGTGAACCATGTCGGACATAGCACTGTGAACATACGTGCTCACAGTGAATCTTGCGAGTATGAATCATGGGCACTTGACTTGGAAGCAGCACGCGGTTTACGAAATTTGGAAAGCCATCTATTACTAGAGCAGTTCTTTTTTGCCTCGATGGTCAGGTCCCATTGTAAAGTTTTTACACGTATTGCATAGGTATTTGCAGAAATCGTAATCTAGCTCGGCCTAAAAAACGAAGTAAACCATGTTGGACGAAGCACTGTGAACATACGTGCTTACAGTGAACCTTGCGAGCGTGAATTAGTGGCTAATGTATGTTGATTGAGCGCCAGCAGTCTTAGACTGTGCCCCTAGTATTCTCAAAAGCAAGGAGGTCTTAAGAACTAGCGTCTCGTATTCATCTACATAACCGAGGCATGAGTGGTATCAATGAAGCGTAAGCATAGTATTGTGATTCAAGCGATTTGCGCTAGTCGTAGATGTGCTGTAGTAGGTTATTTGACATGGCTCTACCCTGCCTAAGGTCTTTGGCACGGTTAATTTAAGTGCTTAGTAGTGCGTATGATTCGGAAGCTCAATTGCAGGTCGAAACCTTGTTTATCAGCGATATCAGAGCACTTTGACCAAACTGCAATAAATTTTTTGCGCTCCTGCCTCGCCTCTGCAAGAACTTCTACGGACATTGCCATTAACTGTTCATGTGCTAGCTGGCGTTTTCTTGTCTTTAGCAAACCTCGGCATGGTTAAAGCGTGACGAAGAGGAGCTCACCGTCAAGGATATCTCGAAATGGTTAGAGGAACTTCTTGCTGGCAACATTGTTTTGGCGCCCATGAAGCTAGCCGGAGTAGATAAGCCCCCTCCGCCGACCGCCAGTCGAGATGTTGACCAAGAAGAAGATGTCCTTGAAAAGGATGAACTTTAATATATTTGTTGTCTGTGTTAACATTAAGCCTGCAGAAACGTTCACTTTCAGTTAGGTGTTTTTGGAATTTTAGAGCATATCCGACCCTTTAAAGTGCATTCATAAATTATCAATTGATTCGCAATTGATTTTTTTATCTCTTAGCTTCTATTTCTGATGTCATTCCAACTACTGGAACTTGCCCTCATTGTCTTTTGCGGCCTGGTTCGTGAATGACGCTTTAATTAACTATAAGATGCATGTATTGCGTAGCATCTGTGCTTAAAGTTTTGCGATGTCACTTCTTCTTCTCTCCCCCGTGACATAAGGGCGGTGCTACTTGCGCCTTTTATATCAAGTGGAAGAAGGCCATGCGCTATGGCGCTCTGCCGCCTAATGTTTTCACTTATGCTGGTGTGTGAAATCTTCATAATCTTAAAAGCAGTGAGCACTGGAGGCCAGATTTGCCACTCTTCCCTCTTCAGCTTTTGTTCGAGACGCTGAGATATTCTGGTGTCGAATTTCTCGGCTATGGCAATCTTGTCGAAGTAAGCGTCTGTCCTAGTGGAATTTCTTTTATTGATACTTAATGCTCGATGCTTGGCAAACTTTTCTCCTCTATGTGAAATTAAATCTGGACACCGTAAAGCTGTGGATGACAATCCAAAATGTCGAGGGGTATTCACTTCCTGTTTATAATTTTTCTTTCTCGGGCTTGGGCAAGCCAACCCTGATTGACTCTTTGATTGTGTTTGCCTTTAGGCAGCAATATTGCAACATTTTATGGCCACCATTCGTTGACTTCACTTCTCACAAGTACCTGCGTCAGCAACCAGCTTTGTATAAGCCATCCCTCGCTTGGTGAGCCACGCCGGTAACTAATTTTATCTACCTAGCTGACCACAATTGTCGAATAACACAGCAGAGGTGCTCCGTTGTGACCGGAGTTTTATTGGCCAATTCGACTTCGAAGCAGACAGTTTTTGCGCGCTGAAAGTACGCGCGAACGATATTGAGTATTTCATAGCGCTTCTTCCAGCGCGTGCGCTATTTGTCCAACATTGAATTAGTACCGTTAATTCTTTAGAAAGCTCAAAGTTTGTTAGAAGGGGAAGAAATTGCGCTAACTCAATCAACGTGCAATTTACAGCTTCACAGCTCCAATAAACACACGGAAGCTTACTAATTTGGAAACATCGAACTTCGTAACGATGCATATAATTGGAAGTTAGCATTGCAGGCGAAGTTCGATATATCTACATCTGCGCCAGCTACTTTCACAATTTTAGGATTGCTACTTTCGTGAAGAACGCCAGCACCGCGAAGTGCTGCGATAATGCTATTAGCTTAGCATCCCACGACCATAATTTGTTCTCTGCCGAGCATCTGTGGAACTCTCGTAACACGTGGGAGCGATTTGACAGATGGAAGTTTAACGCGTGGATGAGGTTTAAGTTTGTCGCTGCAAACGCTCGTAGCAGCACCTGCTGGATTGATCGACCGACGACAGAAAGCTTGTTTAAGCCACCCCTCGCAGACACGCAGCGACGTTTCACAAGGACTTTTGTGGTTTGTTTTTTACGGATTGAAGTCCTTTTCACAATGGAAACGATTTCGAGACATTTCAATATGCTTCATCTCCGCGCATGAGCGGGGCTTTTCTATTCTCTATGAGTTCTAAAACTGAAGTTGTAGTATTAAGATTTGTTCCTCAGATGAAGTCCTTTTTTCTGATCCATATGGATTTGTTGTAGCGCATGCTTGGGAATCCCGCACGAGTTTAACAGGTGTTAAATTTGCATTTATTGTCGCTAACATTTCATAAAAGGTCGAACTTGCTAGAGATATAAATCCTGTTCCGTCCCCGTCATTCCTGGCATCCTTGGTGGCGGGAGGTGCTATCGCTACCTGGACTGATCGTAGCGCGTATATGCCCTTCAAGGTGATCGTGTAAGGGGTGCAGAAGAGAAGAAGCTTTTCTAATAGCTCATTTGATTCGGCTAAGCAACCTTAAATCTGCACAAAAGGCGCAAGAAAACGTGATCCCGAAGATCCTGAGCTTTCAGCAACGTGCTTGATCGCCGATTTCCAGCTCACGTAAGTTATACAAGGTCTTAGCTTCTCGTAGGGATTTTTTAAATATTATTGTTAACTTTCGACCTACTTTCACGCTGTCTTGGCTGTAAGGAGAAAACGTACATGTGTATGGATTATTATAGGAAGATTAAGAGCAATGGATTATTCACTTAATTTTCTAACTTACGTGGATTGCATTATTCGCAACTCGCAGTCATTATGGAGTGTTACATGAGCATTGAAAAAATACCCTACTCAGTTCTACTTGAATGTTAGAAATGCGGGAGACCTTGAATATTGCTCTTCCCTAACAAGCTTTTACTTAAAAACAAAAAGTATCGTGCTAAGAGTTTCAAACTGGCTCCGTCAAATAATGCAGCACACACAAGATAAACTTGCCCACGAATGTTTGAATGAAAGATGAGCCGCTGTAATAAACTTTATAACGACGCGCGATTTAAAGTGGAAGACAATAGCATAGGAACTAAGCGACTTAAAGTGTGGTGGAAATATTTGACCGTCTATTTCAGGCAGAAGTTTATCCGCTTCCAGATCCAACATGGAACTGGAAATTTTATTTCAACGTTAATTATACCAGAAGTCCATGACTTTAGCAAACGAGAAAATATAAAATGGCCTTCTTCCTAAAAATCTTCTCCCCAGTCTTTTGCTAAAGCTGACGGACTAATTAAACACCTAGATCAACAGTCTCTTCAATGCTCTCATGGCATTCACTCTACGAAGTACTTGCATGAATTCTCGAAATTATGAAAAGGCATAGAATCCACCTTATTGGCTTGTGAGAAGGATGTTTTACTCATGGACTAAGCTTTTAAATGAATCCATGGATTAACTATAGGTTGGAGCGTTGGTCTGTACGGATTAGAAACATGAGCAACAAGAACGTACGAGAGAGACAGACTGCAAGCTTTTGAAACATGAACGTGGCGCAATATAGAGAAAATCAGATGATGGTAAGCAGTGTACTGGAGAGAAAGAAGCGATGGCTTGGACACATATTAAGAGGAGAGAGTCTTACAAAAGTAATCGAAGGATGGAAGGAAGATTAAGAGCGTTGGAAAGCTGGATATGCAAAACCTATCCTAAGGAAGAACACAAACAAATGAATGAATACGCTATAAAGCAGATGGCTTACACTGCGGACTGGCATGGCTTGGAAGTTGCGAATCCAATTAGGAAAAAAAAAAAGGTAGCCTGAGCTGCGGTGGGAACAGGAGATACAGGTTGAGGTCGTGCCAGATTAGACTGAAGCCTTAACTGAATAAACTGCTCTTCAAGTTAAGCCGGATTCCTAGTACCGATGTTCCAATGAGGAAAGATCATATAGATAGTGCGAAGCTCTGATAAACCGAGAGGCAACACGTTCCATGGTCTTCGCCAGCGTGAGGTTCCATTTCAATTTTTTGATATGGTGCGACCTGGACTCGTGCACCTGAACGAATCCACCATTGTGACACGTGAGCAGCTAATAAACTGATACCTACAGACCACGGGGTGAATTTACTTGGCTCTTACTTAGTCAAGCTCTTGCGGATGAATGTACTGCGTTGTTGCTACTTAGCAGAAGAGTTGCTACGTTATGAACAGCCAACACAATCATACTACCCGTCAGGTCTTTAGTGAACTTGTTTTTCCGAGCTCTCAAATTTACTGGCTTCGTTTTCCCGGGCTTTCCAGCGTCCCTTGCTCTGATTGGTTATATGCTCGCCGCTACGGATTGGCTTCATGCAGATTAGTGGTCCGCAACTATGGTGGGAAAAAACGTCTAGCCTGGCAGTTAACTTAATCTCTGCCCAATCAGTCACATAGAGAATAGTGATGTAATGGTTGCAATTTCTACCAAGCGAATCCTTATAGTTACTTCAATAAAAGCAGTTTGCTGCTATGTACAAGATTGCCGATTAAAAAGGCTGCCATTCGTATTGTGGCTGTCGCTACGTATTTTTACGCTGGCGAGCAGTCAAGTTGAAAGTTCATTACAAAGTTAAGGAAGATCCATCAGTCAATGGAACAATGCTGAGTTGTAAAAAGCAGGATTAAGGTTCTCCTTCCTTTAAGAAATTCGTTTAACGAGACTGCTGAAAAGGTCTTCTAATCAGTTGTCATCCATGATCTACGTTGGCTATCACCAGAGCGTTACAAAGTCTTCCGAAACTGGAAATCAGTTAATGTGGTCTGAATCAAGCAATTCAAGGGCACCCTCCTATTCCAAAATAATTTTCCCATTCATTCTCCGAGTAGATGTTAGAGTGGTTTGAATGTTAATAGAAATTCATGCAGAACTCTTAACCGCTAATAGATCTATACTGTGGTTCACCAAGTGATGATCACGTTAGCCTCGCATTTTAAGGCACCTTCATTCTTCAGACTAATTGATATATAATTGCAACCATTCATGGCTTCTTGGACACATTTATATACATATTTATACATCCACATGTATACCAAAACGAGTCATGCAGCGACATAGTCACTGCTGTGACTTCTAAAACCGCTTATCAGTTTCCAAAACTTTTTTATCAGGAACATCGCACAAAAATCTTGAGAAGACCTCTACATAGAAGACATGCCACGCAGATTGCCAGCTGCCGGCTTTTAAACTCGGTTTTGAAACGAGCCAGACGCAGTCGTCGTCATAAACGCATCTTTTCACACCCATACGCACACCCCATATGCACACACCCATATGCATATTGAACTTTCATTGATGCAAACTTGTGCTTCGGTTATTACAGGAATCTGCGTGTGATTTCATATTAATGAATGCGCAGGCAGATAGAAGAGAGGAAGGGACTTTCCCCTGATCCACAATCGTTTGGCTAATCTGACCCCCGGGAAGCAGGTGCGCTAGCAAATATGGATTTTGATTCAGCGAAAAAAGGCCCCACGCTCTCTGTAAACCTGCCTGTGTATGACAATATGAAAACTATAGCTTTTCAGCTTACACATTTTTGCATGCGATGGTAGCTATTAGTGCGCGATTCTTCTCCTAATTTTCCTTTCCTGATTGATACATCGAAATGAATTGATTGCTAATGAAGTGTCTCCTTGCCGATGCTATTGTCATCCATGAATGCTAAGAACCGAAAGAATATCTGCTCAGATCCTTTTTCAACTGATGCATTACTCAGAAGCCTTATCGACTTTTCTTATCATACAATTCTTCACCTCCGCTTGATTAAGCTTCTGCGTATGTGCTTGTACAGGAATGAACTATTTTCTTTTTGTCTCTTTCTTTTTTAGCTCTTAAAAAAGGGTTATGTGTCAAATCGAGTCAGCAATTCATTTTCGTTTTATCGGAAAGCTATTACTAAGTGGAAGATTTTTAGATGATGCGAAAATTTTAAAAGTCAGTTTTCACAGACACGCTTCTGGACTCATTGAAATATAAATTATATATAAAAAATATATCATTAGAATCAGAATTTTATATGTTTGCCACCACTTGGCGTACGAAAACTTGCTCGTGAAGAAGGAAAATGTTACAGGCAGAGAAAATTGTGGGGCTATTTGAAACAAAAGTTATGCGTAAGCGACGTTTGTAAGGTAGATCGAGAGCTATGTGTAGAAAAGGTCACAAAAGCAAAGTCAGGCTACAGGTTGCTCTTAGGAAATATTTGCTCAAACACCCAAAGGAAATATGTCGAATAGGCATCCCAATTGTCTACGAAGTGCCTGTCTCGTAGTTAGCTACTACATTCATCATTTATTACGAGGTTTCAGGATAACTGCGCTCTCTAAAATCTAGAACGAGAAGTAAACGTCAAGGTCAACAACAGTACTTGAAAGTGACACGTTTAAGAATTCAGCGATAAAAATCAACAGAACATTCCTGAAAGCATATTCAAGATGAAAAAGGACTGAGAAACCTTCGCGAGTCTCAGGGACATACCGTGAAACTTACTATCAGAAGAGTTAATTAATCTTCAGACGCAGTTTTATTTTTCTTATCAGACGGCAGTAATTGTTGGAAGACAAGGATAAGTCTAGAGTTTACGATACTTGCATTTCCCATTCCAAAACATTCGTTCGAGATCTGACAGCGACGACTAGTTACCGGTGATGCCCTGGCATAGATTTTTTATCTAAATGCGTCATCATATACTTCAGCAGCTGCATGTTTTTCCAACGGGGTCTTAGGCAATCTGCTTCAAAAATGCGTGCCCGCGATTACCAGCCAGCATGCAGTCCCAGTGCAGTTCAAGAAGAGTCGAAGGGAATGACGTCCATTCTAAATCTAGCAGATTAACTCAATATGTACATGCAGTTAGGTATTTTGCGCTCTTCAACTCGCAAGTTATTCTTGAAAACACATTTAGCAAATTTTGAAGCCAAGAAAGCTTGTGAGCTAATTTAATTTATCAATAATTTAATTAAAGGTTAAAATTCTTCCATGGCAGTCTTCACGTTTGATAGCGCAACATTTCCGGTATCAGTAGCAAGCCTCACTAATCCTCGACGAACATTAAGGAGCGAAAGATTTGGCTAGGGCTACTAAGCTATGGATAAGCGGAATTCCTCTATTCCCTAGAATGCGAAGCGTCGAGATATTTTCAGGAGAAATTTCTTTCTGCAAAACTATGCTCTTATATTACGGAAACGCGAAAGGCTGCTCTTAACGTTGCCGGCATTCCGGAATAGCAGGTTACGTTGCACTAGTAGAGTTGGAGGTGAACAAAGAATAGGAAACAATAGTTTCGATAACGGAGAAGTCGTGATACTCAAAGAAAGAATTTTCGGCTGCCATCTACTAGAAGCAGCAAAAGTGCTCAACCCACCGTTAAGATGGAAATTCCTTTTGCTGTTTGATTGTTCGTGGTTGATTGCAAAGACCAAGGAGTTTTCCTGGATGCTCAGACCATCGATTGTCAATTAAAGCAAATGAAGCCAGTCGTCGGTTGTGTGGTGAGCCTCTCATGGTGCTAAAGAGCTCGCTGCGTGCTCGTACAACAAGGCTCGAAAGACTGGTCGATGCTCCGATGATCGTGAAACTTCCATTGCACTTCCCCCTGTTTCCAGGAGACACTTCTCGGGAGGAGCGTCCCAACAGAGGAAGTTGCACAATTCTTGGTCCTGTGTTTGTAGAAGGGCAGCTACGCAAAATCTGTCCCATACCCTGCTTGTTCACCGAACATCGAGGCTCGCCTAATTGTGCGTAGAGGCTGGTGGAGATAGCCCTCTATATACACTTAGTAGCGTTGCACGCTCATAAAATTCAAGCTATACGGGATTACGTCACGCTTACGCCACGGTTCTTCGACGGTCTCCAGCCTCGTGATCAAGTATTTGAAAATAATGAGATCGGGGATAGAAGGATCGCCATTTCCTTTTCCAATAGATTTTACATAAAACTGGAAATTCCGCTTACAATTTTATTTTATGACTTAATTTCTCGATAGTCATCTTAGTTGATAAGTTCATAATATGAAAATTGCTGCTATTTCTCAATTGATCAATTGAGTATGAAATTATGGATTTTGAAAATAAAAAATTCATGCAAATACTTTCCTTAATACTAACATCTATAAAATTTACATAATCAGACGAGTTATTATGAAAATAAAGTTTTCTTAAATTCGCTATTTCGAGAAACTAAATGCTCGACTTTACTGCGAGAATAAAAGTTTCACTCTAATTAATTTATAGTTATTTTAGTTATACTCTTTTGTTAACTTCTAGTTTAACGCATCTAGTTTTAAATTATACTCTTATTAGTCTAATAGTTTCACTCTTACGTTTTAGGAGTTTAGATCCGAAGTCCCTGCTCAACCTGTGTCAGCAAACAGCTGAAGAATCTGTTTTATACCGGCTGCAAGGTTTATGCTCTTTGGGCTTTAAAGATGTTTGTGGATTATTCTAGCAATTCTAGCGGGGAAACGATTCGCTTGCAGACCACTGATAATGAATCGATCTTATTTGCAAGCCGCCTTCTAGCTATAGAAACATTTTCCAGCTGGTTTCAGCTCTTTTCAATCATTGCCTCTTATATAGGGAATATTTCCGCTCTGCTGTTTTCCGGGTCTGCCCTGACAAAAAACAAAGTTCCTATTTACCGAATTTTGGTGAAATACCTTGCTTGCACGGATTTGATATACAGCACCGCACAAGTTTTTCTTGTTCACTCTCGTTTCAATCGTAACCGATGGGTCTTTGGAGGACTCGTGTGTCCGCTGATGCTTGTCTCTCCTGCATCTATAACAAACAGTTTGTTCATTGTTGCTCTTGTTGCTGTAGAGCGCTACCGATGTTTGGTGCAGCCGTTAAAGAAGAAACTGCGATGGACGTTTATGAGGCGATTAATGTGTCTTTTAATAATGTTCTCCTTTGCTCTCTACTTGCCTGCTGGAATACATCTTCGGGTGGCCCACGAGCTTGGATACCCAGAATGTCGATCAACATTTCCAGCCAAATATCACGTTCATTACGATTTTACGATATTTGCTGTGGCCTACATGTTGCCCGTAACGGTTACGACATACTGTTACGCCATTATTGTTTGGAGAGCTGCTCATAACTTCAACGTTGATAGGAATCGGTCTTCTCAATCGCATGCATCCATTTTAGTCGGCACATCCAATTTCAGAGCTCCAGCAAGGAATACGAAATCGCAAAAGAGGCTTATTTTTACCCTGCTGGCTGTGTTGGTTATGTTTGTCGTAACGGTTACGCCAAACCAGGCGTACATTCTCTGGTCGAACTTTGTCTCGCAAGCAGATGACGGGGAAGCGAGAAAGACATTTCTCGTGTTCCACTCCGTGGCTTGCTTAGTTCATGTTCATTCTTGGGTAAACCCCATCATATACTGCTTGTGCGACCGGCAGTTCCGACAAACGTTGAAAAAATGCGCCTCGAAACTGGGGATGTCACGTTGCTCGATTAGACCAAACGAGCACACTACACGGTCGCTGCAGAACAAAACACGGGTCATATTGAAAGTAGCAAGCGCGCATGATCAAATTATTTAAACATTCGTTAGCTACAGGTAAAGCGAAAAGACGAGAGGGAACCTGCAATTCGAGCAAGAGCACAAATTATTGTTTCACTTGGCTGGCTGGTCTTGGACAGCAATGCACCCAGTTTTAGATAGGCTCTGTGACTTGAGCTTCAGACTTACGTCAGCCTCCTTGATACATGCACGCTAAGAGTGTCCAGTTTTAAGAAAAGCTTCAAAGCTCCAAGGCACCGAAACGGAAAAGGTATTGGATTACAAGTGGGCGACATTTTTAATCTCCATATTGTTTGCACAGGCAAAACGGAAGGAACAGCAATAAACAATGTCCATGCGACTGTAAATATTGTAAGTAGAAACTGGTTGCTGACAGATTCCACGAAGGCTTGACTATAACTGCTGTGAAAATTTATTGAGAAATTATAAGCAAGCATTAAATTTAAGGGCTTAGAGGTAGAGACGAGTGTAAGTGGTGCTATGTAAATACCGATGATTATTAAGAAAACTGGGTATTACTTGAGTTTGCGCGTTCAACTTAGCGTTTGTACTTGCTCTGTCCTGCGATTTTTCATGATGTGAAGCATGGTCGTCTCTACTCTATCTTACCTTCTCACTCATAGGAAGCTATTTCAGTAAAGAATGTGATCTGAATTCACAAAGTAAAAATTTGATGCACTTGATCACATGCTAGTGATGCTGTTTCGTTTGAGAATTTTGTGATCACTTCAACAAGTCAGCATGCTTTTTTTTGCCACGAGACTGCGCTGAAATTACACTAGCTTTCGGCAAAATATTTCAGTCACTCTGTCTCTCTTTCTCTTTCTCTACCTCTTTCTCTCAATCCGCAGTTTCTCTTGATCTCTGACTTTGATTTTTTTATTTATCTATTTATCTCTTATCTACTTACATTATCTCTCCATTTTTCTCTTCGTTTTTTGTAGCAGAATCCTTGTCGGAAAGACTTTGATAGCGAAAACTAGCGCATTCATAGGAACATTTTTATTTCCAGAGGTTTCGGCTAACTTGGAAGCCATCCTCAGTGATTGCATATCTATATCTAAACATAAATAACAGTTAAAAAAAAAAGTAGTTCAAAGAAGCTCGTTTGGAATTACTAAACAGAAACGCAAACTTAAACAAAAAGTTTCGCCTTCACTGAGTCCGATTGAACATTCAGTGATGGTCGCATCTTCTGTATAAACAGCATTTCGTTGATAAGGCAATCGAATTTCGAATTGAACTTCTTAAGTATCCCAACGCACTTTTCAAGATGGGGTGCCTTTGTTTCGAGCATGTGGGTGGCTCTCAGGTGTTTGGTGATCGAACTATCAGCCTATCAGGCCATGTGACCTTGAATACGTTGAGGTAGGTGTTGGATTGTCATCCCCACATAACCAGCATCACACTGGTCACATTGAAAATAATACACAACGCACTGTCGGTTCACGGTGTCCGGCTTTAGTTCTCTCAAGAAATAGCATGACGAAAGCTTTCTGCTTACAAATGTCGGTTGGATTTTGATTCCGACATTAGCCGTAAGGTAACTAAATCGCTGCTTTATAAGGATTGACTGCTTTGAACCCTTGTAAGGTATCACGAACCGAATCGGTTTCTGACTGACTTGAACAGAAGATATCTCCTCTTCACGTGTAAAATCTTTGGAACATTTTGTTTTCATGAACTCACTTAAGACTGAATCGAAAAAAGCCCGAGGATATTGCAAGGCAAAAAAAAACGTCCCATAGGTGGTCAATTTCCTTTAAGATTTTGTGCCAATCCGAGTTGTAATTGCATGCTCGATGTAGCATTGTTTTAACTTAGCATTTCTTGTATTTAACGTCGACAAAGCTGTTAAAGTGAAGCAAAAGCCCAGTGTCTGTAGGCCTATGGTGAGTACTGTAACATAAGCGACCATTTTCAATGGAGAC
>QQSS02191337.1:0-13104 GCA_003687565.2 Craspedacusta sowerbii
AAGTATAGCGTCCACAGATGTAACAAAATGAATTTGGTGAATTAACGCAGCTTCTTCTGGCGTTACCGCTTACAGATTCAGCCATGTTAAGCCTTTTACATTGCAGCTCCCTAAAAAACCGTGGCTTAATGTTTTTTTCTCGTTGGTCGTTCTTCGTATATGACCAAGCCAATTCAAAACGAACTTTTTATGATTGGATTGAGTCAGACTTTTTGAAGATAAAGCCATGCAAACTTCTGTATTCCTCTTTACTGATTTGTCCATGTGCAGAAGATTCAAGTCATTTGACGCGAAACCTCAATTACTTCTCTTAGCAAGCAGCTCCATCATTTCCAGCCGAGCTTAAAAAAGCCTACAGTTTTAAGATATAGACAATTCATTGGCGAACGAGAAGTATCAGTTATAACGTTAGCAAGCTGCCTCGATTTTAAGTCAAGGTGGAGAACTCGTGCTATTGGTAGGAAAGTCCTATAAGCGGTCCAGCAGCGATAGATATAACAGATACCACGCATCTGGAATATTCCCAGCCAAGACCTAAACGATTTAGCCGTATTTCCATCGCTGTATTCTCCACTCTTCCTGGTCAAGACTTAAGCTATTTTAGCTGTATTTCTATCGCTGTATTCTCCACTTTTCCGAACAAAAACCTGACCGATTTTAGCTGTATTTTCATTCCTTTATCAGCTGTCAGCAGCACCCCTTGTTATCGTTGCAGCAGTTTCAACGTTCTTCGATAAGCCCATCTTCCTAGTCTGGTCTTCCCTTTGAGTTCCACTAAATGTCTCCGTGGGTTTGATATCGATACCAGCTATTTCCTTCGTTCACTGGAAGTTTTTCCTCTATTGATGGACCACCTAAGTCAGCGTGGTGCATTTTCCAATTAATGAAAAAAAAACCTCGTTTGGGTAAGTACAAAAATTTTATCGAAACGGTATTTAAGTGGTAAAGCTTCTTGCTGGATTTTCCATTGAAGATTAAAAGGAAAATATCAATATTTGATTTTATGTAAATTTGGTGTTGGGCAAGACCACGGAATACTGGGCGGCGATGCTCCATGCCCGCATTTACCAGGATATGTTTTTTTTTTTTAAATTGAAAATTGACGTCTTTGAATATTTGGTTTTTCGCAAAAGCAAGGTTGTTAGCCTCGGGGCGGACCTGGAAGGTAAAAATAAACAAAAATTTATGATACTACATGGCTGAGTCGCTTCGGATGGTTTATCGTTTTGCTGTGAGGTGCTGCGAGGAATGTGTACGTTCTTTAGGCCTCTAGCTTTTTTGCCGCTGTTGGAGTATCTCGCTTGGGTCAGGTATGCAGGCCATGTTTGCAAGCTATGTATGCAGGTCGCTAATGCAGGCTTACTTTTCCAGGTCGTGTTTACAGGCTATGTATGCAGGTCAAAATATCAGGCTATGCACGCAGGCCAGGTATGCAGGTTATGTATGCAGGTCATGTTTGCAGGCCAAGTTTGCATGCTATGTATGCAGGCTATGAATGCAGGTCAAGCAGACAGTCTATGGATGCAGGTCCTGTATGCAGTCAAAGGATCCAGGCGACAGTGTGTGCAGGCCATTAGCGTGGTCCTTGCATGAAGTCACCAGGTGTAGCCAATCTATGTAGGCCATGTTTCAGGAACGTCGTCTTTGAATTGGAGACCATATTTGGTCAGTAAGCGCGGCGTTAACAAAATATTTATCTACTGTGAGCATGGCAAGTATCCATGCAACCCAAGGACCTGGGTCATCAGCTGTGCGCCACTGGTCACTGAGATTTCGACCCATTAAGCACAGAATCTCTCACAGTGGTGGGTCCGCAACAGCTATAACTTGTTGAGCCCAGGTCCATGTGGTCAAGTATTTGGTCCGAGCCATTCATGGTACCTCGTTCAAGCTTGCCAGATGATGCCGTCTCCATGTCCGTATAACCCAAGCGCTTACCTCCTCCGCTGCTTTTGCCATTTAATTCAACACTGTTTGACCTCGTTCCACTCTCGCTTTCCTCAAAAATACTCGCACCGAAACACACACAAAGACTCGGCAGCCAATCTCAAATGGAAGAACTTTGGAATCCCATCCTGCGCTGTTAATTTCCACTTGCAGTTCCTCGTACTTTTCGAGCTTTCGTTCGTGGGCCTCCTGTGCATTCTCCTCCCAAGGGGCAGTCAACTCTCCCAGTAAGGCTCTCTAACTGCTTACATCCAACAGCACCAGGTCGGGTCTTACGTTGGAGATCACAACGTGTTCGGACAAGGGCTTATCTACTCGCACTTCCCATCGACGCGTATTCAGCCTATTCACTTTCCTTGCTTTCTGACAGGGCGTCGATCCCTCCGCCACAAAGTTGATCTTGCGCTTTCTTCTTTCCGGAACCTTTGCCAGCTGCAGACCCTTGATACCTACCTTCAGAACTCGGTTGTGTCTACAGATGTACCAACCCTTTGCCAGAGCCACGGGGCAAGCCACGAGAAAATGGTGTAAGCTAGCATACATTCCGCACAAGTTGTAGTGCGCTCCTCTATTCAGATTCCAACGAACGAGATTTGCTGGTGATGGATAAACATCGTATGCCATCAGCATCAGGTTATTTAGACTGCCCTGACTTCTTTCCCATATGCTATTCCAGGTTAGCTCCAGCTTCTCTACGCCGTTCCAGTTGAGCCCCCGTCTCTGTTGGCCTTGCTGTGCAGCCTCCGCCATGCGCCGTTCTTCCTCCAACACTCGGACTTCGTCTACTTTTAGCTTCTGTCTCTCCCTCGCACCAACCTCCGACCAGAACCGAGGTCTCGTTTTCCGACCACCAAGGCTCATTCGTGAGTCCTGCACCATCCCCTTCTCGATGCTTCGCCATGATTTCAGCCAGGTCTATACTTTGCTCCAAATTCCATTTCTTTCCAACAGCTAAAGGGGGATTTTCTCTTATTCTTTGATCTCTGAACTCCGTCAACATAGTCTGCACCCGTACCTTTGCCACCTTGTACACTCCCACAGCGGTGCGCTGAGCGGTAAAATGCCGCCGAGCAGAGTGACTTTGGCACGCCTATCCACTTTCTGACGGCTTTGCTGATCTACATCTCAATTGCTTCCACTCGAGAAAGAGCAATCTCGTATATAGTAAGTGGCCACATGATCTTTGGAAGCAGTGCAAATTGCGCTATCCATGCCTTAAACTTTCCTGGCAGCCTGCAATCATTTGTCACCTGCAAATATTCCTCCACCTTTGTCTGTAGTTCAACTCCACGATGGCGGTCTGACACTGGGAAAGAATACCATCTGCGCAGGCTCCTCCTCGAATGTTTGGAATCCTCTCCTTGCTTATTTGGAATGCCTTCGTGACATTTCCCTTCACTAACGAAAGAGATCGGCAGTTCTTCGGCTTAAATTCCATTCCAGCCCACGCCACTATTTCATGCAACCGCTCGAGTGCCTCCCTCACCCTCTCAAGGTCATCTTCCAAGGTTGTTATTTCATCCATAAAAGCTTTCAGGTCGCGTGCACACCCAGTGCCACGCAGTATAACCTCCATCACCAGCACAAATAGAATCGGTGATATTGAGCATCCCATCGCAATTCCTTTCTCAAGGCGCACCAGCCTTGTGGTATAGTTACTATCAGAAAACCTGAATCTAAACTTGTCAAAGTATGCGACAAGCATGATCTCAGCTTACCTGGTGCATGAAGCGCAAAATACAGCATTCCCTGTGGCACCGATCCATACGCGTTCGCCAAATCTAGCCGTAGGACATGCAGATTACCTCTATCCTTCTTAGCTCCTATGATTTTTGTCCATGTATATATATATATAAACTTTGATTCATAACATATAGTTCGATTGGATGTAGCTCCATCATCAACGTCTTCATTTATAGGTGTTACTTTTGTTTTAGGTTCTTTGTTCATGCATAGGGTCAAATATTTATGATTGATGTTATTGTTTTGTAGGTTCCAGAAAAACAGAGGATAATTATATGCAGCTTTTACGTTTGCTTCGACTACCAACGTTTAGCACGCTGAAGCCAATCTTAGAGGCAGTCATCTCACCAGGATTGTCTAGTGCTACGATTGAACATTGCAACGACGAGGAAAAGCTTGATCAAATGCTTAATGAAGCTATCGTAAAGCACGCTGTTACCATCGAATTATATCGCTTTGAGCGATATGAGTTGGAAAAGTTTGAATTTTACAGAAAAGAATTAGAGCAACAGCAGCAACAAGCACAAAAGAAAATCTCTTACAAAGACCTTGATCTTCCTCTAATAGTAAAGCTGATCATTTGCTTTAGCGCAGCTAACATTGATAACGCCAAGGAATGGGCAGAAGAGCTGTTGAGAATGATTCAAAGCAAAGTAGAACAAAAGATGGCTGGTAATGATGTTGACGGTCACATTAAGAAGTGGACAAGCAAAGTACTAAAAAAAAATCCGGTGGAAGCAACGTATGAGACATTGGAAATAAAGCCATATGCTGAGATAAATGCTGAAAAAGTCACAGATCTGATTAAAATACTATCCAAATCAGAAGACGTCGAGAGCAAGGATCTTGAAAAACATTTACGTCTTAGGAGGAAACAATCCTGCGACCCAAGAATGAAGGATGATACAGATGAGCTATTAAAATCGGTGCTTCGGAAACACCTTCCTTTTTTCTCTGACCGCATCATGAAATCGAAAGATGATAAAAGCAAAGCAAACGTGTTTGCCGATCTTCAGGCCGATCTTGTAAACATTAAACTTCTTAGCAATGACCTTCGCAAACTTTTTAATCCGCTGTTTGAGGCTGCATATTTTAAAAAAGTTAACGAATTTGCAGACAAGCCTATGACTCTTGCCGGAGAGTACAATGAACAATACGGGAAATGGCTCTTTGATCGGGTTAAAGATTTTGAAATGATGTCACGCTCCGATGTTGTTACACCTGGAGCGTTTCTGGTGCACGAAAAGTGGTATATTTTGGTCTTGCTAGTCGATGCTTTTCGCGAGTACCGCAATTGCGTCTATCATCGAGGAGCGTGTGGGATGCAAGATGAGGAATTCGTCAAACATCGTAAAAATATTGAGCTTCTGCTGAAAACACTTGGCTGCCCGTCTTACAAAGTTGACGAAAAAGATGACGAGCTCGACGGGCTCATAGTCGCCGTGTTAAGAACATGGAAAATCTCGAAGAAAAAAATAAAATCAGGTAAGGTTAGATGATAAACATTGTGAGATTTTCGTTTCTTGTTTATCATTTAGATTTTTTTGTGGTCACTCCTTGGGTTGCGTGAAGGTGAGAAATTTCGCCAGAAATCACCCGACACGAGCCTTTGACAAACATGTGATGGCATCAGAACAGTCTGTCATGTAGTATTGATGGCATGATCAAATTTCTGCCCTATCAACTGGCGCTGGTAAGGTAGTTGCTTACCATGGTTGTAACGGGTGACGGAGAATTAGGGGTCGATTGCGGAGAGGGAGCCTGAGAAATGGCTACCACATCTAAGGAAGGCAGCAGGCACAAAAATTACCCAATCCCTACTCGGGTAGGTAGTGACAAGAAATAATACGGCGCCTTTATAAGGCTCGCAATTGGAATGAGTACAATGTAAATGAGTCCAATTCAAAACCTTTACCGATGATCAATTGAAGGGCAAGTCTGGTAGCAGCAGCCGCGGTAATTCCAGCTCCAATAGCGTATATTAACATTGTTGCAGGTAAAAAGCTCGTCTTTGGATTTCGGAATGGGCCGGTTGGTCCGCCCTCGCGGTGTGCTACTGACTGGTCTGTTCTTCATCGCAAAGACGCTACATGTGATGGGATTAGAGCAGTCTGTCATGGCAGTGTTAGCAAAATATATAGTCCGGGGGCACGTACTTATTGCAACTTGGTGTTATGCAAACGGGGGGTGGAGGGGGTATTGCGGAACATGACATACACACATTCTTCCATCCGGATAGTCCGGTATGCGACCACATTGCAAGTACCGGTGCTTGTCGATGTAATGGTCGTTCATGTAATTTATTATCCGTTTTTAGCGACGGCTTTGTATCAGTGCAAGCGTAGAAAAGGGTAGCGGTATCTGTAAAGATCTAGCGATTCTTTTCTAAAGCCTTGTGGACTCTGGATATCAGACGTGAAAAGCTGAACCAACGCTAGCAGAAAGTGATTTTATTTTTAATAAGACAGAATCCTCATGGAATTGCTCGCATGAAATTTGTTTTAGTGAAATCCTAAAGAACCCCATTAGAAATATGTACGATCTCTAGAATTCATTCATTCATTCAATTCATTCATCCATTCATTCATTCATTCAATTCATTCATCCATTCATTCATTCATTCGGTTCAGATTGCTTTAGCGCATTCTTCTTTTCTTCCGAATCCTCCACATTACGAGCGAATTTCGCAAATATGCGGATCCCACGTACTCGTCCATAAATCGTTATCCGGCCCGACCGGGTCTAACCGGATCTCGGTCGACCTAACCCAACCATGGATAGACGCTGTCCAAGCCATAGACGTCTACATACTACTTTCATAAGTATGTCGCAAGTGCAAGTAAAAGGAATAGTTTTATTGTTAAGTTAATCTGGCAAAGAGCATGCGCGGTACTGAAATTCAACGAGTTTCAACATAACGATAGGTCGCATACCCCGACGCGTTTTGCTCATATATAGTGCTCCCCAGTGGCCTAACATGTCTTGTAAAGATGTGTGGGTTCACACACAAGGTTGACGCTGTATCATATCTTTTTACTGCAGAATATACTGCTTTAATTACTGCTGTTCTTCATTTTGGCATGGCCCTATCGGAGTTTTTCTTTTTTCGGAATGCAAATTATAGGCTTAGTTAATACTTGCCATTATGATGTACTCGATTTCGGTTTGATTACTTGTTGGGTTTAAACTCACAGACGAGAAAAAATCGGATTGCATGAGATTTCTTCAAAGACCAAAAAAACAAATCCTATTATTGACGCGGCTAACTTAGATCAGGATTGTGCGAACATTTTCATGGAAATGTCATTGCAAGCTGCTACGAAAGTCAGCGTGACTACAATCTCGCAAGAGCCATGAATGTAAGCTGACGACAGTACGCTAAGTTAGTTAATACGCTAACTCATACGGATAGCTAAGTGAGCCTGTTGCGGGAGCGCATTAATAACGGTGCTGCGGCGATCAACTTGAGCTTTGCACCTTGCAGTCATATCAAAAGACGTAAATATTTTAATGCATCAGGAATACCGTATCCATTTGCCCAATCACGATGGGTATTGTCAAATAGTAGCAAACAGTTACCTTCTGGATGGATGAGGTTCTTTCCCTTGCTGAGGCAATAAAACTTTGTTTTTTTTTAAATATATCTATACTGCAGAGAGAGTTATGTTGCAAAGATCATTGCTAACATGTACTCAAGGACGTAAAATGTTTTATAATGTCTTTCCATAATTTAATCCTCTGATTAGCCTGTGAGCAGCTTGCAATCATGCGCTGGCTTCGTGCAGTCGCTGATGCTTATTTTTTATTTCGCTAAGTCGACGTGTCAAGTTAGTTCTATATTTGAGAAGGCGGTCCATTGAATCTGTCCTCGTATGTAAAGCTGTTTTGGTCTCGGTGCGAACTCACTGATCAAGTTAGGAAGATACGATTATGCCATCCTGGAGTTCACCTCTCTCATTCAACCGTTAAGAACTTACTATTTCCTTGTGACATCATCTTTCGTAAGTTTTGGTACCGGACGTCTCTGTGCCATTATGTTGATACTACAGATTTTAAATAGAGCTCATGATAAGGTGACAACCTCGATTTGATTAGCTCCGGCTATGCGGATGCCTTCCCCTCGATAATTGCGTAACTCTTAATTGGTTTGCGCCACATTCTAGCCTACTAAACCTTATATATTAAAGCTTTATAAATATATATATATATAGGTATGTAAACCTTTTATAAACCTTACTAAATTCTTTTTGTGGTTGCTGTTGTTGTTGTTGTTGTTTTTGTTGTAGTTGTTGTTGTTGTTGTTTTCTTGATGCTGTTGCTGTTATTGTTATTGTTGTTGTTGTTTGTTGTTGTTTGCTGTTATTGTTGTTGTTGCTGTTGTTGTTGTTTGTTGTTGTTGCATTTATTGAGAAAATAAATTCTGTTTGTTGTTTTTGTTCATGTTGTTGTGGTGAATTGTGAATTTTCAAAGGAAACTTAGCGAAGACCTGTGGTACACCTTGCTATCGCGTCTTGCAATACCCTTGTAGACAGGAGCTTGAATTGGTGGAAAATAGCGACAGGCAGTCCCTTAATTTAAAGAACCTGCAAACACACCTATTGCTTACGTTAATATGTCGCATTCCTCCACAAAGGACTGCTACTAGAGACTTACCTTGCATATTACTGTTTCTTATGGGGCGGCGTTCCGTCGCTGTCTAATTCGTATGCTGACAACTGCTGACGTTTCCCACTGAGTTAATTATAATTAAGATACAGAGGTACATGCACGACAGGAAACGAGCCAGAAGCTACGACAGGAAATTATTAAATCTTATACTGTATGTACAAGTTGGACCATGTGGTCAGTGCTTGATTGATATCATGTGCGAAAAATTATTATTTGCAATTTAATTTTGCAATTTTTTATCTTCAAATTTAATTTTTAGAAACTCAAAAAGGGAAAGGAAAAGGTATGCGACCTCCTCGCTGTAATGTTTATATGAAGTCATCACTGTATCAAAGTATTAGTATGGAATTGATATCGTGCATTAGTATGCGTAGCCAGGGTTAATAATTTATCATAATTTTGGCAGCTAAGTATAACTGATAGAAGCAGTTTTTAAAGTTGTGCTTAGTCACCTAATTAAGTCTTAATTAGACTTAATTAAAAGGTGGAATTGAAATTCTAAACAGTTCTAAAACGTTCGCTTAAACAAAAATCATGAATTCTTCGGAAAACTTGCTAGATGGCTGATTGCATGAAGGAAATGGAATGGTGAGAAAACCAGACATTGGCGCTTAACGTTGATACTTAACGGCCGTTTAAATTTTCCTTGCTGCAGTCGGATCCAACATGTCGCATTGGAATCCAGCATCCGTGATTTCCGTGTGACACGAAAGAGTTTACTTGATAGTATAACATTTAAGAATTAAGCTTGTCTGCATCTCAAGAAGCAAAAATCGGTGCTTGGCCTGTTTTCTTCCATAGACACGTCTAGCAACGTCGGAAAGATCCTAAACGGCATCTCCTCGTGGAATGCTAATATTAGTAATGCCGTTGAGGAAGTACGAAAGCAATTAGAATATGGTAAGTCTACTGTTATTTAGTTTTTCCTGCTCAAGAGTGTCCTTGCAGATTGAGCAGAAACGTAGAATTAGCAGTATTGTTAACAGTGTTCGTGAAACAAAGTTTCCAGGTTCAAAACCGCCTAAATGTTGAATTTCTTCTTGATAGAGAGATACACAGTCGTCTGCAATTTGTTGATGGCATAATCAAGGACTGTGAAGAAACTCTTTACACGCATACACACTCTCAAGTAACACTCCATTGCAAATTCGTTGCAGTCGTGGTCTAGAGGACAGGTCGTCGAAGATTCCATATCTCTGCTAAAACATACAAACCTTCTGCAAGCTCGCTAAAAAAATGTATGGTTTTCTTTAGAAAACTTGCAAGATGGATGTTAAAATAAAGAAAATGGTTTGGTGTTAATAGGCCAATCCGCCGTTTGAAGTTTTTCAAGTTGTCGGATCCCACTTGTCAATATGGATATGATTTTACTTTTTTTTCTCAATGTGCTGAAAACAGAAGAAAAAAAATTACTTGATGTCATGAGTCATAATTAAGTCCATCCAACTTGGTCTCATCCATAGAAATTTATGGTATACCTAAAGCGCACAAGCTCAGCGTGAGTGAGAGGAATTTTTTGTCAAGACTTATTTTTTTATCAATAGGTATGTTAACCGACGACCGACTCGACGGCACCCTGCACTTCTTCTCCAATTGGACTCTTTCTGTTTCTGATCTGATTGGCGAAGCCCGATCAGCATGCGTTGATGGTAAGGGCAAGGCTGCATTTAACTTTGAAATCCTATTTTTGACCAATATCCCTGCGAATCGAATTTAAGGAGTAGCAGTGAGTGTAACGTGGTCTTTTTGTTCACTATTAATTGAGAAAGCCACAACCGCCTTTCTTTTCTTGATGGCATTGTCGGCGATTGTAAAGCAACTCTTCACATCCACGCCTACCCGTAATTCGCATCTTTCCGGGTTTTTAAAGTAAACTTTAACGTTGGACTCTTTTTTTGTTGTTGTCATACCTGTTGCTTTTTCTCGAATAAGTAATGTTGAAGCGTCTGCATCCTCGTCTTTGCACAGTTAAGACATGCAAGAACAAAGACTTTTATTCGCCTGATCGAACGGCTGCCTCGCTGCTGTTTGTAAGCTGGTGTTGCAAAGCGTATTGCGAGTTGGTGAATCGAGACTTTTATTGGTGCACGTCCGAATTGCCGAAGGGCGAGTACGAGGAACTTTGAGACGTTGTACCTTCCAAGCATTCACTTGCTGCGCTTGGTATCCGCGATTGGGTTTTTCATTTCTCGTGGTTTTATGAACACTGAGGCACTGCAGCGAATTAAAACGTCATCGCGCTCTTACCAAAGACGGTTGTGGTAAAATGGTGTTACAAAATGGATTAAGGGGCCATTGAGAGTAGAAGAGAAGCTTAGGCAGGTATACCGTTGAGACTGGATTGCTTTTTCGCACCGCATTTGTTAAATATCCGTCTTAAATTGTTAAAAGTTAACGACATAGCTTCCTTACTAACTGCGAGGTTGCGTGCGCCGGCAACTCGGTGCGCAACTTGTCGCCGAACCAGTTTGAAGATTATCATGAATGCTCATGGCGTCGTCGTTAGATGGAGAATTTGGAGCTAACTAAATATCTTGTTAGATATTTAATTGTATCAGTTGTTTTGCAGTTGATATTGTTTTGCAGTTAATTGAAGTTTTTTTTTTTTTTTAATTAACTTTTTCTAGATGTCATTGACATTATTGGAGATTTCCGCAGGCTAAGTGAGTGGTTTATCGAAAGACGCGAGTATCGGCATGCTGTAGAAGTGTTGGAAATGTGTCGCGAGCACTACAAGAAGCGCAACCCAGATGGATACAAATTATCAGGTTTCATCTATGACCACTTGGTTGCGAGATGTTATTGGAATCTGGGAAAGTTTAAGGAGGCCAGAGAAAACTACAAGGCAGCTTTAGACAATCTATGTGTGGAGAGCAAATTGGAGAGCGAAAGTCCAAATAAACAAGAAGTGGTGATGTGGAGGGAAGAGAAGCTTTCAAAGATTGTTTCAATGCGTTTGGAGTACGTTCAGGTATTAATTGATCTCGGCGATTACAAGGACGCCGATTCGATTCTTACAGATGTCAATGTTCAATGGTATGGTTATTGGAAGTACTACCTTGCCCTTGGAAACTTGTATTTCCAACGCGGGGAGTACGAGAAGGCTCGACTCGAATACAACAAGGCGTTGGACGCACCTGAAAATAAACCAGCGGAACAGGGCTTTGACCCAGCCAACGCTACGGACCGCCTGTTCATTCAAAGCAACATCGCGGCTGCATGTTTGAAGGAAGCGGAGAAAGGAAGATATTTGAGCTTTGGAGACAGTGCGGTAAAGACGGGAGTGAGCGAAGCTCTCAAGCAATACACTAGTATATTAAGCTCTCTAACAGATCTTCCAGATGACGCCAAAGTAGACCCTACGGAGGTCCTAAACATCCTAAGCAGTGTTGGGGTGGCTTTGAAGCATCTCCATCGTAACGAGGATGCCTTAAAATTGCATGCAGAGGTTTTAGAAGGACGTAAAGCGACATCAGGGGTGAACCACCCTAGTACGATGGAGTCACGGAGCCATATCGCTAGCGTGCTTTTGGGCCTCGGGGAGTACGAAAAGGCTCTAAAAAAGTTGGAGAAAGTCCGGAAATTTTGGGCTGAAACATTGGACGAAACGCATCCGAAAGCATTGATTGATCGTGCAAACATTGCTCGTGTTTACGCCGCACTGGGTCGCTTCGAAGATGCCGCGAGGGAGTATGCCACCGCAATCCGGGACAGCGAACTTATCCTTGGACCGGATCATCCAGAAACGCAGAAAGCCGAGAAGCTCTTCGATGATTTCATTCGGTCGCGCAAGTCGATTGACTCTCATCGCCGCATAAGGGGCGCTCTTGAGGAACTTGGTCTTCAGGACAAAGTACTCATATTGAAGCAGCTCTTCCCCGACATTTAGATGGACACGATGCAGCCTCGTTGAAAGGCTGTGGTAAAGTGACCAAGGTTAGATGAGCTCCAGTCAAGTATTTTTATTCCTTTCATAGTGTGCGTGTTGCTTCAATTCCATTAGATAACTTAGTTAAGCTTTGTCATTAGCGCAAGCCCCTGGTGCGCCGTCGGATGGTGTGGTCGCACGACCGTGGTCGTTGTACGGTCTGAACATGGAGCGTTGTACGTGGTTAGTGCCGCTATTTGTGCTAGTAGAAGACCAGTGTAGAATGTAGAACTGGTGTGATTGCTCGTAGAATTTTCATGATTAAAGGACCATGCACATTTTAATCAAAGGGTTAAATTTGCCATATTACACGTTTCACTTTCAGATCTTCGGCGATCATCAGTTCATCATCATTTTTAATGTCCTCTGGGGAACTCCGAGTGTTGCTGTGTTTTTGAGAGCCACTTTTTGACGAGTTACCGTAGAGACTTTTAGATCGAGGTGTTTCCATACTTCATTTCGGTTTACGTTCGCAGCGTTTTGATTAAATCACCGTTGTTGCTATGTGATGCGATTGTCTTTTCTTGGATACCCGACATTGTTCGAGAGGGTTTTTTAATTTTTATTTTGGAGAAAGAAATGAGCTACACACAACCATAAATAAGCGCATCAGGTACAACAAGTACTACTACAAACAAACAAGAAAACAACCATGCAACCAGAAATGGGAAATAAATACTACTACTACTACTACTGCTGCTACTACTACTACTACTACTACTACTAATACTACTACCGCCGTTAATAGTACGAGTGCTTCAGCACGTGTAGATCCCGGTGGTCGTCCTATCAATAAAAATACTACTCATCCTACTCC
>QQSS02191359.1:0-13100 GCA_003687565.2 Craspedacusta sowerbii
TCATCATCATCATCATCATCATCATCATCATCATCATCATCATCGTCATCGTCATCGTCATCGTCATCGTCATCGTCATCGTCATCATCTATATGTGTGCCGTATGCATAACGTTACAAAAGATATTTTACGAGTGACAAAAGATACGTTCACAAAAATAGAATGCTGCTTTTAGTTCAGATCATAGTAAATTCGAAATGGATCTTCTCATGGATGGCTTTTTCATGGAGCACTATAGGATAGCGCTTTTGGCACTGAAAAGGGTGCGACTGGTATAGATGATATAGATGTACATTTACCCAACTTTAACGTGTATGTCCTGCAACGGTTAAAAAAAAGAAATATGTATAGGCATAACCCCACGTTTGATCATGCGACATATCGCGAAGGTCATTAGGGATGCGGCTGAAGGCCAGGATACTTAAACTAATCGTCTTCGAATAGTTTTGTTTTCTTTTTTCTTTTTCTAGTTTACTAGAAGATTATAAGTGTTTTAGGACTGCTCGAGCTTCTTAGGGAAAGGTTAAGGGTTAGGACTAGAGTTAGGTTTGTGTTAGTAGTCTTATGATTAGGGTTACGATTTGGGGCAGTTCTATTGCAAAGCATTAATAAATAAATAAATAAATAAATAAATAAAAAAATTGCGAGCCAAAGCTTTTCTATCAGTAACGAGTGCAGACCGGTCGCCATCTTGTAAGCATAACTGTGGCAAGATTACGTCATATACGTCACATTCGTCGTTCGTCCTAGGAAAGCCATGACAACAACCAATTGCTTGTAGCAACGTTCTCGCAGGTAGTGTTGATATAAATTTAATGTTGAAATGGATGCCTTGACGGTTGATGCCATGGACATAAGGCCGTGAGACATTGATTAGGTCAATGGGCACCACGAGGCCATATATTCATCAGGTTAATTAACCATAGCAATTCAGTGGAACTTTTGAGCCATTACAATCGTCTTCCCTAAAGACTCTTACTTGCTAACAGACTTGATAGCTTTTCCAGCAGATACCCAAGAAAGTAGCCGTTGGCCCATATTACAAAGAACGTGAAGCTAGTGATGATAAATCAGCATGAAAATGTGATAATGTTAGAAGCCTGGTGAGGAGTGTTGACAGTGCCGTGGTTTACAGAGCAGCGTTTACAATTTATGAAAGCTCACACAGGTGGTCGCTGAAACAGCAACATGTGTCATAAGTCAAAGGTTAGTCAGAGAGCGCACTTCAAGCCATTGGACATGTGAACATTGAGTCTATAGCAGCAAATCTTGAAGACCATGTAACCAATAAATCCTAATGTATTACCAAAAGTCAAATAAACCAACAATCGTGTCCAGTCTGCCTTAATAATGCTCTAACTAGGACGCGACGTGAAATCAAGAACAACCGTAAAGAAATGCAAGGCTACCGTTTAAGTAAATGGGCCTCTCGAAATTCGCAGGAGTGATTTAGGAGCTTATATGCTCTAAAAAGAAACCAGGGAAGCATATGCACATGCATGCCAAATGCAGTAATAATATAATCAGCACAAACGTTCTAGTACAGACTTCTATCATGGTGGTGGTAACTCAACCTGAGGAGTTCTCAGCCGGCCCCAAGTTCGATTCTTGGAGGAAGGCTGCA
Source organism: Craspedacusta sowerbii (assembly GCA_003687565.2). NCBI lineage: Eukaryota > Metazoa > Cnidaria > Hydrozoa > Limnomedusae > Olindiidae > Craspedacusta > Craspedacusta sowerbii. The sequence goes on from QQSS02191359.1 coordinate 1,625, forward strand.
TGGCAGCCATGTATCCATGAATTAAGACATGAACTTTCGTGTTGATTTGGTTCCATAGTTAGGGAAGTTGATGCACCAGTCAACTCTGGTCCGGTTTTTCGTGTAAAACTAGCAGCGAGCCACTCTTTCTTTGGCGAGGTGAAGTAGTTGCTTAAACTTAAATGAGGAATTACTCTCTGGCTGCAAAGTAGATCAACTGGGGATTATTTCCCGCTAAGATGAATGATACAAGTAAGCGCTCTTTTCGGAGCGGCGTTTGAAAGATAAAGAATTGCCAGTTATTAAAGTGTTAAGCAATCAAGAAAACTAACAACTTAAATGAAGTCAGTAAGTTCAGATGAGAGTGTGCGTTCTTGGGTTCTACGAGAACATCCCCGAAAGACAAAAGCTGATTTCAACGCGCGCGTAGGAAGTCACAGAAAAGGTTGGGAATCTGCTCTGAGAGGTATTACGGTTGAGAATCCAATTTTTTAAGGGTTGCGAGTATTATTCTTTGCTTGAGTCTAAGACTTTTTTTGTAGGAGATGGCATTTTCCGTAGCTCCTGAATGCATCAGTTTTAATAGCCAGCCTCGAACGGTAAAGGCAGGGTGACTGCGAGCTACCTTCTAATAATGGCCTATCAGGTCGTTACTAACAAGTATGTGAGTGTAGATGAGTGTACATCGTGCACCCGGCCAGCATCCTGTTTGTTCAATACCTATTGTACACCTGAGACACGTGCTAGAGAAAGAGAGGCCGCCATAGCGTCACTAGTTGAAGCTACTCAACCCTGACGCAGGATCCAAATATCCCCGTCAGCTGAAGATCAGGAACAAGACAACAACAGCATCAACAGAAAGAATTAATTTTGCTCGAAAAGAACTCCAAAAAGGATGAGAATTAGATTTACAATTGTTTGTTTAAATGTGATGGAGGACTCGTCTTAGCATGAGCTTATCGGTAGTGAAGGGCTCTATAAGCCAAGGGCTTAAAATGTAAAAGTATCACTTGAAATAAAACGTTAAAATATTTGTGCAGAGGTGATTTGATTAAGGATAGTCGGACCAGCAATTCGCCATGATCGCTCGCGTATTTTACAGTACAGTTTTTGGAAACGCAAAGCTTTTCATGCGAGTCTTCAGTTTTTCGCTTGCAAAGCACTTTTACTGAGAAAGATGGGCTTACGGACGTAGAAAGTTTGCCATCTGCCAACCATGTATAAGTAAGCATGTGCAAATTCAATGCTATCAAATCATCTAGTTTAGGTACTCCGTTAATTTGGATGAAATTTCCTGGAATTTGGAAAGGTATCTCGTTTTGGTACATAATAAAACCTTGTTTGGTCAGTTTTGCTTGTAAAGCCCTGCACAGGGCACCCATAAGATAAGTAACATTGGAGTAGTGATTCATAGAGCGATCTAAGTGTGCTGAATGGCACAGCGTCTCACATTTGTAAGGATAGATACTACTCATGTTAGCCTTTTGGGAGTTATGCAATCCGAGGTCTTCTAGTCAGGGATGAATCTAGCAGTACTCCCAGAAACGTCACATTATTGGAAGGAAATACGTTTTTACCACCAATTTTAACTGTACGCCTCAAGTTGATCTTTCTGCTTAGAACCAGCTCTCTTGGAATTCAAAGGCACAGCCAGTCCAAAAATTTATTTAGTTTATAACTTGATAATCTACGCATAATTTTCAATGACAGATGACTCAGCAAGATGCTTGTGTCGTCGCCGAAATGGTGGTCGAGCGAGATCGTAACATAGTGAAGCAAATCGTTGATACCGATAAAGAAGATCAATGGTCCGAGCTCTGAGCCACGTGGGACCCCGAATTCTAGAACGGAAGAGCATTCAGAATCAATTTTATCTTGTAACATAGTACTTGTGGTCAGAGAGGACAGAAGAAAACCATACCTAAGTGTTCTAGTTTTTGCAGGAGCATCGTGTCAAAGCCCTTTTTTCATATAAAAAAAACTCAACAGGTTAAGTAATGGCTGTGAAATTTCTTTGGTGGCTTTTAGAAGTTGAGAAGGTATACGGTGTGGGTCATTTTCTTTTTATGACTGGAACGTATGTTGGAAACTTTTGTAGGAGTTGTATCGAAAAAGAAAACACTCTCGTTTAGAGTAGGTGAAGTTTTCAAATAATATTTTACGTTATGAGTAGGATTTGGGATTCTGCTGTCATGTGACTTGCCAATGGATGAAAAGATCTCATTAAAATCATGACCTTTATTCTTAGTAATATATGTACTGGATCCCATATCTTCAACTGTGCCTGAAGTAAATCTTCCATGCCTTGCCGAAAGTTGAATGATCGACTTATACCGTTCAACCCTTTTTTGATAACAAAAATTATCTTATGTCTAGATTTCTGCTAAATTTCAGTAAAAACGAAGTTCAACTTTTGAACGGATTTATGTAGAAACAGAGTGGATGTAGAATGGTCCTCCTACTTTCGTTTGTCTTTTCCGTTAAAAAAAGTGTAGTCAAGTATATCAATACTGCTCGTTGAATAATTGCTTTCCCTCAATCGCTTTTCGGAAATCCCGATAATATAAAAAATGTAATTTGCAGGTGGAGTGAACGTGGATATAACATTTAATTTGCAGTTGGAGTAAAAGTTGATAATATTTTACAAAAAGAAACATTAAGAGTTCACTCGGCTAGAATTTTTTTTGCAGGGCGTGGGACGGTAATGCTACCTAAGCTTTGGTTGCGTACGTTTGATGGATATCTTACGTGTTATCAGACGTAGCTTGATTCCTTCCGATTTATTACGCCATACACCTTGAAGATACACTTGCAGAAGTCGACAAGTTTAATTACTTGCGTTCTTTACTGGTAGCACATGCTCTTAGTACCATTGCCGGAAGTTTTTCTACTAAGGAAAATTACGTGGTCGCAATAGAGATAGGTACCGACAAGTTTGGGCAAAGGCAGGTTGTCATATCATTCCATGCGGACTCTTTAATGAAGATCCAAATGGTGGGAGATATATATAACGCTAAAAGTCTACGCCAGATTCATGAGTGGAGTCGATCTTAAAGGGCCTGAAATCCTTAGGTGTGGAATTGGAGAGTTATGGATTTTTGCGATTTCGAGCCTTTTGCCGGAAGAGATGCGTCTGATCAGAATTTGTCGGATCTATCCCAGAGGTGAGATTTGAGAACTTGAACACTCATCTTAAAACTTTCAAGAACGACGTATAGACTATGGAAAAGGCTGCGTTGATGGTGGTTGTTAGTACAAAGCAAATTGATGCAAAAGAATCTATTAGTAGAACTACTCGGGAGACGTTCTTAATGAGTAGGTCGTTTAAGGCCGATTTTATGAGAGGGCACTACAGCCTGAAAGAATGGCAACAAATAAATTGTTGATGCCGATGCGTTGGTATTTCAGTTAGATGTTATGAAGGGAAGTCTGCTTCTGTGATGGCATCCGACTACTCAACTGTTTCAATAGTCATAATGCCGTGTACATAAATCGATTTAACCTTGATCTCTTGAGTCATTTAAATCTTAATATTTTTCTATAACATAAAGATCCTGAAGCTTGCAAATACGAGAAGCGGTGCAATCTTCAGGGTTGCAGTGTCGCGAAGCTGAAGACCCGGTGGCAGTCGGAATGAGAGATGGAAGTTATTTCCCACTACCGGGGTTTTGAAGAGAGCCCTAAAACATTATCATCTAAAAGTCACTTAAAATATGTGCGTTTTTAAGCTAGTGGTAATTGTGAGCAAATTCAGTCTTCGGATCGCCGCGCTGAAGAAAAGTCGCAAGACGAAGTAGGCGCTATTTTCTTGTGTGAACCTTGGATTGGGTCTTGGACGTCCCTTATGGTTGGCCTTGGGGCTGAGAAACACAGGTTGTTGTGGGGTAGATGGCAGGGGAGTTGATTTCGGGCACAGCTCCACTGAGTTTGTAGATTTCCGAATTATTATTGAAGCTTGTCACCGGTTGTGTGTCACTTAGTCCTTCCGTCGCTCTTTCTTTTCGTTGAGCCCACCCGTGAGCTCAGTTCCCTCTCTAACCTAAACGAATCCCGTTGGAACTGTCCGCTGCCTACTAGCCGATTGCGTACTTGCACTAGGCTAAATTTGAAGCGGAAGATATTAGTTTGCTTTCTATTTTTTTGCAGCTAGTTATGTCTTCTTTTCGTTTGTTATTTCATTGTATGTTCACACTAGCTCAATGAAAACTGGTACCAAAGATAAATTTTTGATATGAAAGCGTGTTCTGCCCTGCATCTGCGTCACATATCCTGCTCTTCCTGCAACTGCTCCCCTCATGCTAAATATTGTAATTTGACTGTATTAATGTACTATCAACTGCACAAATGGAGGTGCCGGTATTGTCTCCAGAAGGAATCCCTTTTAATTCATTGAATGATGATGATGATCTTAGGCGAACTCTCAACGCTTTAGCTAAATCAAAACATGTAAACATAAAACTTCTGCCTACTATTATTTAAAAAATTCCCAGAGTTCTCGTTAGCGGATCTTCATTCTTGCCTTGTGTGTCAAAAGCTGAAATGGGATCAGGTGTTCAAAGAAAGAAGGTGATTGCAAAAACCGAAAATGCAACGACGCTGGCGCCTGTTTTAACTTAAGGAGCAAAGGTGTCCCCATCCTGCGTTTTGGGAGTCCAGTTTGCTGTGTTTTCGTCTTTACTTAAAGTTGTGCATTCAGGTAGTCATCCCGTGCGCAAGAAAACATGATACCATACGGTACGATACACGCAAGCCCATCCTGTTGTCTTGACAGCACCATGGTCAAGCTTCGATGTTCTCTTCTTAATATTGTCAGATGCTTTGTAAGATTAAGCTTTGGATCAGTGGAGCACTGAGGTTATCAAATTTACATCCGAAATAGAAAACACCTCATGCGCACCGCTCCTGCCTTTGCAGTGTATTTGTACTGGAGTCGACGTTTTATTGTATTTGTGGTATCACTAAGCTCCGGTCACACAGAAGACCCGAATATCCCTGTGTCAGAAGACATTTTTATGTAAATTAATGTGCTACTCAACTTCACTTTTTGAAACTTTGTTTTACTCTGTAAAAACATTTGTACTGCAACTTTGTTCTACAATTTCTGGAAACTGAAGCGATTTTTTTAAATATGTCAATTTAGTATGTGCTTTGCTTCTTCTAGTTCGGATACCTAATTTAAGGGCTGTTACATTTGGCGTTTTGGTATTTCCTTTGAACTTCTTTAATGATAAATTTTGCTTTCTCAATGTTAGGTTCGTCATATTTGTACTTTCTCGATGTTAAGTTCGTAATATTTGTACTTACGAAGTCCTTAAAATTTTACCGTATTGCTGAAGTACCTATTTCCATGTGTGTGTTTTTTTTTTAGGTAACCAACTGACTAATGAGAAGCCTTAAAATAAAGAAATATTTTTTGTATTGTCATGGAAAGTCTGTAGTTAAGCAAAAGAGTTAACATTTATGAAGTATGTGGTTTACCTTGCATTTGCATGTTAAGCTGACCTGCATAGCAAGACTACGCGATCTATCACAGGTGTGTAAAATAATATCAGTAACGGCCAAGATCTATGACATGCTAGCCTTGTAGAAAAAAATTAATGTAGCATAGGAACGATGTTGGATTAATTTCATATTGAGTGTTGCAAAATTATTAGTTCATTGAAGCTAGTGCTGTTTTCATCACAAGTATATTCATGTATGGCTTGTGGTCAGCAGTTATTGGTAGAGACATAACCCCAATTTTTTCCCATTAAATGACACAGCTTCCTTTTCATGTGCTGTCATGAATTTTAATGAAAATTGCACATCATGAAACATAATAAAATCTTCCAACTACAGTTGCAAAGGGAAAATTTTTTGCATAGCAATTGTTCCCAAATTAAATTAAATAAACCACTTCTTTCACTGAGTCAAAGGTCTTTGCAAGGAACCACTTGCTTGTCAGAGCATTTTATTCTTAGGGTCTTTTGAAGTTTGGCTCTTAAAGATTGAATTTAATTCTTTGAGTTTCCTGCATTGGGGCTGCGTGCATCAATGAAGTCAATGATTAGAGCTTCTAACTTTCTATTCTTCGTCGATCTAAAGACGTTCCTTTAATTTGGAACTTCATAGAAAAAGTTTCTTCCTTGTCTGCTTCTGCCAAAAATAGTTGGGACTCTCGACCTTGGATTGCACTGAAGGAGATACAAAAGGCAATGTGGCCATCCACATGCTGGCAATAGATCCTTGTATGTAAGGTGCCAGTGTCATGAGGGTGATGCTACTTAGTAGTTACCTTGGTTGTGCTATTTTCGTCTTGAAATTGCTGCATTTCATCTCGACCCTCAATGACAGTCAGTCATCATGACTCATGATGTATTGTATTAAGATCTTGCTGTATGAAGCACCTTATGAGCATCTGTAATGGTTTGCAGTTTTATTACAGAATAAAGTTTTTAGAAGATGGCTCCTGTTAGCAGTTACTCATGTAGTGAAGAAAAGTATCCCAGAATCACAGAACGGATTCTTAAACAGCTTTGCAAGGAGCACAAGTTGTATCAAACGCCCTATTTAAATGAGGTACTTTATTTGCACCACAAAGGGTTTCCTAAAATTGAGTGCTTAGAGGAGTATAGTGGTCTTAAATGCCTGTGGCTTCAGTGCAATGGCATACAACGAATTGAAAATTTAGAATGCCAGCAAGGTTTGAGGTGCCTGTACTTGCAGCAAAACTTAATTAGCAAAATTGAGAATCTTGCACACATGAAAGACCTTTCATCTCTGGACATCAGCAGCAACTGCATTACAATGATTGAAAATTTATCTGGTCTTGAAAATCTATCCACATTACAAATTTCAAGTAATCGCTTGGTAAGTGCGGCTGACATACGTCATCTAGCTCAGTGTCCAATGCTGTCTGTACTGGACTTATCGAACAACAGGTTGACGGACCCCGATATTGTTGATGTCCTAGCAATTTTGCCGAACCTTCGTGTCTTAAACTTGATGGGAAATCCAGTAATCAAGCAAATTTCGAATTATAGAAGAACGATGATCATTCAGTGCAAGCAATTGACCTACTTAGATGATAGGCCGGTTTTTCCTAAGGAAAGAGCTTGCACCGAGGCTTGGGCCTGTGGTGGCCATGAAGCAGAAAAGCGCGAAAGAGAGTCCTGGGTCAGTAAGGAGAGAAAAAAAGTTGAAGATAGTATTAGTTTCTTGCGCTGCATTAGAGAAAAGAGAGATAAAAGAGAAGAGGAAATGGACAAGGAATCAGAAAACAAGGTCAGTGATAAACACATTTGTTCTTGAATTTTAAGTTAGAGAGAAAACTTTATTTTATATCATTTCTTTAATTCATTAATGTTTAGCTGATATGTCTTGATTCCCAAATTTTTTTTCAGGATTTATCCGCATTGTGTCGTGTACTGGGTCACGATGGCAAGATAGCTAGTGAAACTCTTAAATTGAGTGATGATTTAGCAGAAACAGCTGGGAAATCTTTGCAAACAATGCAAATATCGCCTGATGCTTCTGCAGATCTCAAGATAAGCAATTCTTGTAAGCCTGAAGAAGTGCAGGCAAATGATCACGAGAAGGAAAGACAACATTTGTTTGAATCCAAAGCTATGATTTGTGACAAAAATCAGACGAGGAAAGTTATTTATGATGCTAATGCTGGTCACCAAATTCCAGCAACAGCTACTTCCTTGTTGTCCGAATCGTACCTGGATGTAGATCCTAAGCCTGATTGGAAGCAATCCCTGCTGGTTAAGATTGACTGCAGTGATTTTGGCGAGACAGATCTGGAGATCTATGAGCTTCCTGATATTCAAAAAAGGTCTTCAGGTCTCTTAATCCAGGTATGCTTTACTTTACGAAGTTGCCTATTTCTAAATACGCATGCATTTATTGATGGGGCGAATTTGTAGTGGTTTGGTATTATTTTTCAAATTTGCTTTATATTGAAATAAATAACCCTGTGCAACACAATTTCTGTAACATATAAGATGTTTGGTGATGTTATATATATTAATGCTGCTGATTTCAAATATGTAGTCAGAGTATTTCTAGCACGTCAAGATTTTGAGTTATGTTACATACCATTTTCGCAATGCATCATATTTTAGCCATGCAACCGGTCAACATCTTGCCATTTGTCAGGAGTTCCTTTTGTAGCTGAAGTTGCAGTTTCCTACCTACGATGGATCTGAATTTGTGTTCGCTGCACATTTTGCTTGATATAAAATATCAGAATCTGCTAACGCCTTGGCTACTGATGTTCGCCTATGTATAGCAGCTGATATTAGCAGCAGTTGGCTGCATAGGGAGGCAGTTTGGTATTTAGTAAGCTTTCAGTAAGTGTTTTTGAAGTGGGAGCTTTATATCAATAGTTTTGAAATGACTTTGACTGCAAATTTGTTTTACTTGTTTAGCTAAAGTAATTAGTAGAATTCGCTTCTTTTATAAACGAAGATATTATAGCCCGAAAAGCAGCCACCTGCTAATAACCCTAAGATAACAGCACCTAACACTTAGTAACATAAACCTAAGGTAGCAAAAATAACAGTCCTGCAAGATCCTAGCTTAGTACAATATGACATTATTCATCGATACACAACTCTCCTCCCCCACAAATACTGTCTCCATAGTTTGAAGAATCTTCTTGGAAAACTTTCTGTGCTTGCGGGTGCCAAGGAAAGTTTCCTCGAAGTGTTAGATTTCTTCGATCAGACGTGGCTTCGGCCCTAGAGGAATTGGTCGCAAATTGTAGCGATGACCAGCTACAGGTTCCGCAGCTGGACGAACTGCTCCTGCGGGAACAAGAGCTAGAGGCGGATTGGCTACCAGAACCACTGCTGGTACTGCAGGAGGTGTTGTTTTGTTTTTCGGTACGTCGAGTAAGCTTTCTTCGCCGTCGATCATCGTGTCGCGAGGAAATCGATTTGGACACCGGCGCATTCGATGTTGATGTCGACGAGCTGAAACTCCATCCATAGTTTTGACGTCGTACATTAGCTTCCCCAGGCGTTAGTTCGTGACTTCCGCCAATTTCCATTTTTTTCAAATGCCGTCACATTCGGATGTAAACTAGATCTCCAATTGCAAATTTCCCTTGTCGCTCAAGCACCTCCTCCCTAACAAACTTTGGCTTTCGCAATAAATCTATATTCGTTCTAATGTTTCTTGACATTAAAAGATCCGCTGGTGTTTTTTCGTTTGACGCTAACGGCGTTGATCGATATCGAATTAAAAATTCTATTAAGGCTCGATGAATGTTCGTAGAATCATCATGCGTAACCTTCATTGCATGTTTGAACGTTTCGACCATTCGCTACGCTTCTCCATTGGGTTGCGGATGATAAACAGGTGCTAAAATGTGATTGATCCCGTGTACAACACAAAACCGTTCAAATTCTTCTGAAATGAACGCTGCTCAGTTGTCAGAAACTAGCGTTTTCGGGAAACCAAGCCGAGCAAAAACTGCTGCTAAACAGTTGACTTTCTTTTCCGTTGTAGTTGAGAAATTTTCCCGGGCTCCTTCCCGCAAAGTTAGATGCACAGGAGCTCCCTTTAACTTTCCCATTTTCCTTGAAAACAGATTGTTATACTCCGACAGGACGCGATCCAGTTTGCTGGACTCGAAAACAGCATTTGAGGACACGTAGTCGCTATCCAATTTCAAAAATTCCGGCATTACCTCCAATTTTCTTATTAGATCCCTGCCTAGCCAACACGGAGCTCGCGTTTCAGTTACGATGAATGGACGCTCCTGCATTCGGTGCTTGTCGTACAGAACCGAGAGAGTGATCATGCCCTTAACCGGGATCGGGCCTCCGTTGTATCCTTTTAGTTTTAATGAAGTTTTCTCCAGCCGACGATCTCCAATCTTTTCATACTTCTGGGAGTTTATCGTAGATAACGGCGCTCCGGAATCTAATTCCATTTCAAGCGGAATGTTATTGAGTCTCGGAAGTCGAATTGGCTTTTCTGTCGCCACATTGCAAACTGACAATTCATTGAAGTTTGCTGAATTCCAATGATAATAATGATATAATTCGATTCCGTTCCTTCGTCTTCTTTGTCCGCATCAGCATATCGCACTTTTTGCGGAAATCTCCGTTGAAACTGGTTTCCACTACGCGGATTTTTTTGAGTACCCTGAATTTGACGCTTTTCTACCCTGCAGACACATTTTATTTGGCCTTTTCTAACACAATTGAAACACTCCGCATCTTTAAATTTGCATAAATCTGACTGGTACTTCGGACCATCACTACTATCGCTTCCGGAACAATGCAAGCACGTACTATCCGTGGGAGAACCAGAGGACTTTCCTCCGCTGTGCTTTTTCTTCCAATTTTCCTTTCGGAATCCTTCGAAAAATTTGCATACGACACAGCTGAAGCGCTTTTTCCATTTCCGGAATGTGCTGTTTGAAAAGCTTCGCTTTTTCTTCTGTTGCTTACCGCATAACTGCAAATTCTATTGCCGTTGAGAACCTAAGTTTTTTTTCACACAGCAGCTTACTTTGTATAGATGTGTTGTTCAATCCCACGACGAAGCGATCCTGTAGATAATCGTCGAGTGATGGGCCAAATTCGCAAGTGGCTGCAAGTCTTCTCAATGGCTCGAAATGATCCATAAGATCCTTTGCGATTTCCGTCCCATTTTTGTCTGTGATTTTCATTGGAGAAGCAAGCTTTGAACTAAGGTAAATATTTCAGGCGACTGACAGGACAATAAAAAATGCTTTAATCCTCTTCGCGTCTTCGATCGCATTCTCTACACAATACATCTCGAACCTGAGATAGTAGTCGGACCACTTCTCCATCTTCGGATTAAATTTGTCGAAAGAAACTGATGCTGCCATACTTTCGATGATAGATAGAAGATTGATTTAGCTGGACCGTAGTCGACGTCGGAAAGTAAGTCCACCTTAATTACACCACCGCGGCACGACGTAGATTTCCTTAGAAGACTAGAGTTTTACAGTTCCAACCATTAAATCCGTCTCGTTGCGCCAGATGATGTATCCCTACGTTTGCCGAACTTATGATAATCGTAAAGCTTGTATGCAGCTTCTTTTATTAACGAAGATGTTATAGCCCGAAAAGCAGCCACCTGCTAATAACCGAAAATAACAGCACATAACACTTAGTAACATAAACCTACGTTAGCATGAATAACAATCCTGCAAGATCCTAGCTTAGTACTATAAGACATTATTCATCGATTCCAAACAGACAGCAGGATTTTCTGGTAAGAACAAGAAGAAGATTAAGTATCCTAATGTACCTTCTGTGATTCGGCCTGCATCTCAGAGCGACACCTTACCGATTCTTGTGCCTCCTAGTGACATTGTCATTATCGAAAGTGATGAATCAGCGTCTATTCCTTTCTCTAATGAAAGTCATGACAGCTTTGATGCATCTGAAGATTGTAAACCTCATCTCATCGAACAAACTGAGCTCAATGATTTAGTACGAGATCTGAATTTACCGAAGGATAAAGCAGA
>QQSS02191370.1:0-13100 GCA_003687565.2 Craspedacusta sowerbii
TGGATGGATGGATGGATGGATGGATGGATGGATGGATGGATGGATGGATGGATGGATGGATGGATGGATGGAAAGATGGATGGATGGATGGATGGATAGATGAACGGATAGATGGATGGATGGATGGATAGATGAATGGATGGATGGATGGATGGATGGATGGATGGAGGGATGTATAGATGGATGGATGGATGGAGGGATGGATAGATGAATGGATGGATGGAGGGATGGAGGGATGGATGGGTGGATTGGAGATTGTTTTCATAAGTAGAGTAGGGTTTGATGCGCAAATGAAAAATTAATGTATTCCATTTCCTTTTTCAGGCAGCAGGCGCTATTTCATATTTTGTCGGCCTACTCAATGTATAACACTGTGAGTGATGGATTTTCATATTTGGAATGTTCCAAAAACTCGAATTTATTTTCAATTGCAGCGATGTTGTAATACCCTAGTATGTTGTTAAAGCGCGTAAGTTGTTCGTAAGACGGAAAAAAAGGGGAACTGTGGTTTTCTACAGGGCTGTGTCCTTTCATGTCGGCTGGAGTACTGGACCGCGTATACAATTTTGTGTGTGGGTGTGTTTGTGTATGTGTAGTATGTATGTATGTATGTATGTATGTATGTATGTATGTATGTATGTATGTATGTATGTATGTATGTATGTTGTATGTTGTATGTATGTATGTATGTATGTATGCATGCATGTATGTATTTATTATGTAGGTATGTAGGTATATAGGTATGTAGATATGTACGTCAGTAGTTTTAAAATTGGCTTTTATAGGATGTTGGCTACTGCCAAGGGATGAGTGGGATTGCTGCTTTGCTACTCATGTACATGAACGAGGAAGTATGTATGATATTTTGCTCAGACATTGTTTTTTTATCAACTTAAAATATGTTACGCATATGAATGACGCGGGCAAGCGTTTTCTGCTGTAAGTTGCGTGCTTCTCCTGCGTTCCTCTGAAATGCTTAGTTATCCAATTTCTGTTCACAGCCTTATCAGCGAAGGAACTCGCGTTTGGCTAGGTAGTGTATACCTGTGATCTTGTTTTCATTCTGGACTATACGCTGCCCTTCTTCGTGCTTGCCTGTAGGATGCCTTCTGGGCGTTGTCCCAACTCCTCACAGACAAACGTCACTCTATGCACGGTATGTTGGTCTCTGTGCTTCATGTCAAACGCGTTCACTGTTTATCGTGCCATGTGTATTCATGTGTGTATGTGCGTGAGTATGCGTATGCGTGTGCGTTTGTGTGTGTGTGTGTTTGGGGTGTGTGAGTGTTTGTGTGTGCGTGTGTGCGAGTGTGTATGAGTGTGAGTGTGTGCGTGTGTGAGTGTGTTCGTTGTGCCCACATACTTGCATGCGTAGACAGTAATGAATGTGAATCATTGTGGTTGCTTGCTTGAGTTTGAGTGCTTCGAAATGCAACCGAGCGATTGCTTTAGTGCGCTTGTGTGGTTGGTAATGACTCTCTGCGTGTGTGTGTTTTTTTTAGTGCTTCCGACTGTGAGCGTGAACTGATGTGGGTGCGTGATAGCCTTAGCGTGACGTAGTTTTTGTTCGGCCCAGAAGAAAGCGATGTGATGCTAGGCTAACGTTGCAAGTTAAATCCTCGATCCTATTAGCCTTGGCTAGGAAGATGTCTCTCCCTCTTAATGCTTAATGAATTTCTTTCTTGTAGTCACACTTTAGCTCATCACATCATGCTCGTAGTGTGTATGGGTTGTAACTTTACGGAGCATTAATGAGGAAATAAAGATGTTGTTGTTGTTGTTGTTGTTGTTGTTGTTGTTGTTGTTGTTGTTGTGACGTTGCTTCGGTGGGCGTGGGCGCTCTCGCTAGCCGAATTTTTCGCGCATTCGTCTGTTTTTATTTTCTATTTTTCCAAGGTCTGTTTGTCCCTGGTTTCCCCAAGCTGTTGCGCTTCCAAGACCATCACGACAGAATATTGGCCAAGCTGATGTCCAAGCTAGCGAAGCATTTTGAAAAAGAGGGCGTGGCTACTAGCTTGTACACTCTCAAGTGGTTCATGCAATGCTTTCTGGACCGCGTGAGTGGTCTTGTGTTGTTTGGCCCTGGCAGATCAATTTTTCAATATCATATACTGGTCTCTAGGTTTTTTGTAAACTTGTGCGTGACGTAAAATAGAAAAGCGAAGATATGTTAATATAAGAATATGCGTAATTGTATATGATATCATTAGTTATAAATTTAATATTTATTATTATATTTATGTATGTGTAATGATATGGTATAAATATATATATATATATATATATATATATATATATATATATATATATATATGTGTGTGTGTTTGTGTTTTTTTTTTATATTTTTTTGGTTTATGTACGTCCTTGTTTATTTTCATGTGTCTTTATGTAATTTTCATGTCATTTCTATGTGCTTCTTTGCATTGCTTTCTTAATAATTAGCATAGATTGTTGTAGTGTCCGTCTTCCTATGCTCTAAGTATTTTGTTTTCCATTAGCTGCCGTTCTCTTTGGTTCTTCGTTTCTACGACATCTTTGTTCTCGAAGGCGATCGCGTTCTACCATCTATGGCCTTCCACATCCTCAAGATTTACCAAAGTAAGTCATAGCGATATTCTCATGGCGATATTATCATGGAGATATTCCCTTCCAGGTTCCGGTATTGCGTAAGGTGTATTCTAAACAACCAAAGCCGTACATCGCCTGAACGTGCGTTGCAAGCATTGACCGGGTTTTCAAGGAGATGGTGGAATGTTTATTGGCCATTATGGAGATGTTATTTTTTTGGGGGGGGGGGTTCGTGCACTTTCCGTCTTTACTATCGTGGTTTTGATATTTTCGGAGATCAAAAAGTTGGAATGTGATCTTGCCGGGTGGTGCCTTGTTTTAATGGAGATACATTGTTGTTCTTTTTTATTTGGCTTATTTAAATGCGCGGGTTTTCGCGTTTTTGCGTACTTAGATAGCTAAATATGAATTTCTTGCTTAGAGTGGGAAGAAAAGTCAAATATTTGTCTTCACTATAGGGCGATACGCTATCAGGGAAATGCTTAAGCTCGTCACGCGTTCGGAGAATGGCGGGGCTGTTGCTTACCATTAAATTGTCGGACTTCTGCTTTATTTTTCCCTGTGCGATGAGTCTGCTTGCGTGTCCGGCTGTTGTTGTTGGTGAAGAGCCAGGAGTTTCCCCGGATGCGCAGTCCATCGATCGTCGGTGACAGCAAATGAGGCCAGTCGTCGGATGTTGGTTAAGTCTCTCAAGGAGCTAAATTGCTCGATAAGTGCCCTCAAAGGGAGGCTCGGGCGACTGGTCGATGCTCCAACGATCTTGAAGCTGACATCGCACTGTCCCCTGTTATCAGGAGACTGTCTTCATGAAGACCTTCCCAGCAGACGACGAAGTCGTACTTGGTTAGGTCGTCTTAAGAGATTCGCCAAACAGGGTAGCCACGAACATTTGTCACATAACCTGCTTGCTCACCGACCGCCGCGTGGAGGCTCACCTAGTTGGCCGGCTGCGTGTCTAGTGTTTTCGGTGCTTTTGGCTGCAGCCAAGTTTGCGATAAGGCTTTTCACTATTCTCATAAGTAAGCAAGTACTATAAGATTAAGGGGGGGGGGGGGGTTAAAATCCAGCTGAGTTACCGGATCGCATGAAATTTAGTCTCGTAAGCAAAGGCAGCAAATTTGGTGACGTTACACGACGTATGCACACTTTTTGACGTTATTCTTGACGTACAGGTTGCGTCCTACAGCCTAGCAACTAGGTTTGTTTGATGAAATTGAAGCTTTTATCAGGCGTTGGTGTAGTTATGAAATCAGTGGTTGTTAATTAGATCTTAATTAAGAATAGAGGAATCATTCGTGGTGTGTTGTTGCAATGTCAGACTGAGTGAAATTGATTGGAGCAAAACTTGTGTCGGTGTTACGAACTTATTTTTCGTTTTTCCTGTCGGTAGATTCGGTTTGGCTTGTTCTTTTATTGAAATTTCGCCTTGAATTTTCTCTTAGAACAACTGCTTAAGTGGAGCATTGAAGAGATTGCACCGTTCCTTCAGGAAGAGCTTGCCTTGCAGCCTCTACTCGATGACGAGATCGTCGAGTCCCTGCAGGAAACCATGAACACGCTCCGTAGAGCCAAGCTCGACACCCCCCCGCCACCCACGAGCAGTGAAACGCCTTCAAGACCCCCGGGAACATTGCCAGATCGCAACTCGTATATAACGGCTTCGAAACGGGCAAGAATGTCCGGCGATCGGCGAAATACGATCGTTGTGCCCATGGGCCGACCTCCGTCTCCGAACAGTGCCAGTGCTAGAAAGCTCGCCCCTTCCCCCCTGGTGAAGGAGGAGGGAAGCAAAGTGTCGGAAGCAGACGGGCGCAAGAACGAGCGGCCAGCTCGTCGACGTACCCCCGAAAATCCCCCAACGGCTTCGGAAATGAGCGCGCTTGACAAGCACGGTGGTTCTGGCGCTCGTAATGACAATTCCACCAGGCCTCGCCCGGAAGGAAAGCCTCTAGCTAGTGTGGGAAATCCTACCTTAGGTGTAGTGAATCCTCGTTCTAGTGAGGGGAATCCGCCCTCTAGTGCCAGGAATCCTCGTTCTAGTGAAGGGAATCCTCCCTCTAGTGCAGGGAATCCCGGATTAAATGCCGAGCCTGCTGTGTCTAGTGCGGGAAATTCTGAAACGCAGCCTCGGATTCCGCCCTCGTACGAGGAGGGTTTAGCCCGGGCTCAGAGGTCTTCAGGGCGTCGGCAGAAGTCAAAAGATAAGTCCAGCGCTCCAGGGAACTACGTGGATAGAGTAAGAGTCGTTGCTGGTGCCGACCAGGACCGTCGGAACGACGAAGAGATTCCTTCTTCCTCGTCGACATCCCCGCGCGATTCCCTTCCACGGCTTCTGCAGAAAGACAGGCCTGCCCTAGTGGACGACGGTCGCGAGCACCAGCAAGCTACGCTGCCGAAAAGCCCTCGGGATGCCGAGGCGAAACCCTACGTCGCTAAGCGCGAGTCTTCACACTCGGCCGACGGCAATGCGAGCGAGCTTCGTAACGACGATTATCCGAAAGAGTCGGACCTTCCGCGTAATCTCGCCAAGCGAGGCGAGCGACGACATTCAGGTGCCAGCAACAAGATCGCCGTCAACTTTGACTCGGGAAACCAAAACTGGTCGACCGAGGTTGAGTCGACGCGGTCTCGGTCGTCATCTAATCCTCGTTACGACGACAATCGTCGGGGCAGAACGCCGGGAGACAGCTCTAGTAGTCCACCGCGTCGTGGAGTCAGCGTCACTGGGCATGAACCGTACCCGAGAACGGACTACACGAAGAATCCTACCTCTTCTACTGGGGCCTCCCCACCGTCGTCACCGTCGTACGTGAATGGCGAGGCTGGATCTTTTGAGCAGCAGTCACGAGCAGGAGTTTGGAAGCGGGTGCCTCCTCCTTACCAGTCGCGGGGACGAGTACCAGCCCCGCAGACGTCGGATTCCTCGCGAGAGGTGCGTGCAAGGCCGCTTTAGAGAGACGGCACCTAACTTCAGGCTCCCAGCGCTCACGCTGAAAATGGAAGATAGCCGTTGAAAAATTGCACGGCCGACCCGTTTAGTAAAGTTTTTGGACGTCGCTGCGCTAATTGCGTTGGTGTAGATACCCGTTTAGATGACGGAGTCTGAACGTTGGGTGTTGTCTGCGAAGGGGTCTTACTTTGATTTGCAACTGGTTATAGTTTATCACGTTTTATAGATAAGGCTTAGAAGTTCTTGCCGTCGCTTTTGCTGTTGTTGCTATATTGATTTTTAATTTATATGCTAGCAAGTATTCACAACCCGGTGTGGGTTTGGCTTTTCTGTCATTCACATCTGCCTAGTGTAGGTTTGATTAGCGAATGGAATGCCGCGTCTGGCATGCCGTACTGTGCCAACTTGGTAATAAAGTTGATCATGGTCATGGTGCCTGGACACTTCACTGTGTCAACTTGATGAGAATGGAGACCTTTGAATGGAAATGTTTTTGGCTTCACTTTCAACTGGCTTGTTGTTGTTTTCTGATATTGGTGGAGCAACGAACCTTCGGCGTATCTGTTTGTATCTCGTCAAGTATATAGTAAACTATGTTCTTTGTTGTTCGCTGTCTATCACCCATTTTGTTGCTGTCGTACGCTGACCACCTGTTCGGGGGTGGTGCATGGTGGCTTGTCATATTCACGCATGCGTGATATGCACATTTTCCCGCTGCAACCGTGGTTTAGTTACGTCACTGCTGTCTGGTTTGGGTACACAGTTAAAAACAACATCTGTTTCGATTATAGTATATTGGAGCGTGACTCAGCATCCGACCCCCGACCTGCTGTTTCTTTTAATGCGGCCCTTCTCACGTGGTGAAAAAAATAGTTTGCGCGTCGGATTCAGTGTGCTGGTAGATTACATGGCTTATCTGTAGATCACGTGTACCTGTGGAGGAGACCCAGGGCAGGCGTATGGTGCCGCTGCTTGAGCGTTTGCCAGCCAAGCAGTCACCCTCTGCCTCTGCTGCGTGCATCGCAGTCAGTAGCTCCCATGAGCTGCCTTCCGTTACGTAACCCGGTGCCGCTCTGAATGATGCTGAAGCCGGGCTTCAGTTCCAGAAGCCTCCGGTACTTGCCATTGCAGGCCCTTCTTTAGTTGATTTGGCCACCGTTCTGACCTGTTGCCGCTCCCTGTGGTTGTATTGACTAGCTCAAGGGTTCGGCCTGCTTTTGAACCGCTGTAATCGCTTTGCAGGTGTGTGTGAACAGAGCTTGCATTCCCCATCGCAAACCTCTGTACAAGCTCATCAGGTGGTATGTTGGATGTGAAGTTTAAGTGGCGCTCAAAGTGTTAGAGCAGTGTTTTGCGTCTTTCGATCAAGCCTGTACGGCCCGCCTGTGGTGGGTTGGGGTTTTGTAGGAATTGAGGAGTTGTGCGATGGCTTCTCATTTTCGTTTAAGTTATCTTCTTTTTTTTTTATTTCCGTTTTGTTCGCCACTCAGCAGAGAAATTTTCAACTGAGTCGCCTCTGCTAATCAGCGATGGTAATTTCATTTTGAGCTATGCAAGTCTTTGCTCTCTCACTGACATTCAACCAGTGTGATATGCTCTCCTGTGTCGGTTTTTCAGGTGCTTGCGTTTGGTACCGAAGAGGGTGAGCACGTTTTCCTCTTTCTCTTCGATCAGCCTTCTCTCGCTTTTATCCCTCACTACATGGATGCCATGTCTTTTATGCCTTGGACATACTGGTTAGAAAGAGCAGACTCTGAGATGAATCTTGAATAAACTATTATCCCTCCCTACATGGAGGTCATTCCCTCTTGCCATGTCTTTTATGCCATGGACATACTACTAGCAAAGAGCTGACTCTGAGATGAATCTTGAATAGGACACTAACTTGTACTGCTTAGATGCGGTCATTTCCATGTGTCTGATCCTGTCACTTAGGGAACGATTCGCTGAAGTCATGGTTCCCACGCCCGAGGTAACTTCGAGTCCAGCGCATGGTCCAAGTTTTTGCCTCACGGTTCTTTATGGTTTGAATTCTGTCGTGTGATCGGCACTGAACGCCGAAGGTGCACCTGCGATAATGCAGTCTTTAACGTTCGGGTACGAAAGGTGTCGAGTATCAGTTGTATCTGTGACTGAAGGGAAAATGTGGTGTTACAATTTTGAAAGCTCTGGCACAATGCTGCTATTGTGTTGATTCAATACCTACCTACCTACCTACCTACCTACCTACCTACCTACCAACCTACCTACCTACCTACCCACCTACCCACCTACCTACCTACCTACCTACCTACCTACCTACCTACCTACATACCTACATACCTACATACCTACATACCTACATACCTACCTGAAGTTTGTATAGCACTCGTAATTGGTCATTCCTTTTCCTATGGTTACTGGATGCAATGTTCCCAGAATAAAATCGCTTATGTAATCTCGTAGTACTAAGATCTCGTGATAATATTATTCCGATCGGAATTTCTCTTCTGTTTTCAGTCAACAAGCCGCCGCGACCGAGCGTTTTCGTTCGAGGACGAGAACCGCGTGATACGAACGTATTCGTACGCCGACAATGCCGACGAGTCCATCGTTTAGACGTTGTTTCATTCTCGGTGAAAAATTGAGGCGATTGTGCGTTGATCTATTGGAAAGGCGAGCTCTTGTTAAGAAGCGCGATTGCGTGTGAGATGTAGGGTGAAGGTTTTTTGCATGTTTTCTTAGAGCTTTTCGTCTGTTACGTTTCTGGTTTCGATGTTACGCTGAAGATGTTCATGATTTATCGCGCAGCTACGTATTTGCTTATGTTTGCTTATATTTGCGTAGCCGGTATCCCGGTTTTCCGGTGTAACCCGCAGGCGTATTGCTCATATATCGGCCCCGACGACGGGAAATCCGCGTTTTCCCCAATTCCTTGTGCGGAAGTGTCGAAACATAATTTTCGGTTTCGTTTGCGCTGTTACGACGCTTCGAAGCGGTCTTTCGTGATGATGTCGCTAAGCCGGTAGCGCAAACGAGTCGTCGCTTTGTCGAAGCTGCATAGAAATATAATGTACAGTTGGAATAAAAAGTTAGAAGTTTTTTTTATATAGAAGTACTATATATTGTTCATTGTGGCCATGATTTTCTATTATCAAAGTGATGTCACGCGAATATAAAGACCGTTGTTGTAAATAAAAAAAAAGCTTCACATTCATCCATGCCGAGCGCTGGTGTTCGTCTGCATGGTCGCGTGCGTGTGTGTGTGTGCGCGCGCGGGTGACTGTGGCTGGGATAGGGTAGCGTTTAAACATTTCTCCGATCTTAAAAAAATATTGGAGAGGTTTTGCGCTGTTTAAATTCTCTTTTTTACGCGGCAATCGACATATTAATGTTCGCATAAAATAGCGGTTTTGAAAGCGCTGCGAACACTAACCTAGTTGAAAGCCGATTTCATCCGATTGCTTTCCTTCCATTTCAGGTCGTTCTTTAGCTGGTTTCAGCCAACGGGCAGCTGTGAACACTGTGTGTGTGTGTGTGTGTGTGTGTGTGTGTGTGTGTGTGTGTGTGTGTGTGTGTGTGTGTGTGCAGAGCTTTATTAAATTTCGTAATATTCTTAATGTGCGATGGCGTAAAGATATTTGAGAATAAACGTAAGGTATACAATCTGCAAAGAAATTGCGCGTCGGTAACACACTGTGTGCGTCCGCTGCGAGCACATCGCATTCCGTGTTGATGCTGGAGGTTGCCTAGATACCTCGTGCGAAGCCCGTAAGGCAATGCTTGAAGAAATTAATCTTCTGCTTCTAGGTAGTAGTGACTGGTCTGGAATGCGCACATGGGCAAAAGCATTAGGAGGGGCAGGAATCTCGGTAGGCTAAAGCAAGGATCCTGCTCGTACTGATCCGAGTAGTCGCTGAAATTGCTCTCCTTGTCGACAAAGCCAAGAAAAGCAGACTTCACTGGTCACCCCGCGCGTTCGCTTCTTCTTAAGCTGCTAGACTTAGGCCACAGTTTCTATGCTAGCTCATGGAATTAACTGGCAGCAGATTTACCTAAGCAAAAAAATTGGAAGCGACAAGAAACGCAAATTTCATGAAACGATGCCACCTTTCATTTTTATCATATCGGCTGATTTTCCTCTTAAAACTATCTGTTTAGCTGCCAACAGGATGGAGCGATCGAAAGACTTTCTTCATTAAGAGAAAGCATATTTGTCAAGTTGATGTCCGGATTTTAATGACGTAGCCTGCTGTCCCTGGTAAGGGTCCAAAGGACCTCTCGGCTGAGTGTGAAACGAAACCGACGCTCTTCTGGTCTTGGAACTTCTTGTGACTAGAAACGTTTCGAGACGCAGACCCTTAGTTTCTGCATGGAGCTGTGACGGCAAACTGAAAACTCGAAGAAGAAACTAAAAAACGCCTCAACATTGAATCAGTGCACGAATATATCGCGTATATTAAATACTACATCAGAGTGAACATCATTTGACAATGAGTGCAAAGGGTGAAAAAATTTACATACGAAGCTAAAACTTTCTTCCAAAACGCGAGATGTAGCAACGTAAGACTCGCGTTCACACTCCATAACAAACAATCTCCACACGTAGCACCAGCTCCCATACGCAAGCACCGAGTCGCAAGCAGACACACAAACACACATGCATGAGAACCATCACAAACGCAAGACTAACCATCACCAAGGAGCAATCTGCAAGGACATAACTCGCAAATTAATACAGCACTACAAGCAAGAGGATAGTTCAAGGACATCACTGACTGTCTCGGAAAGAAGGCCGATCTAACGTGACCACATTCGGGGAAGGAGGAGTGGAGAAGCAAGACAGATTAGACCTTACTCACCATAAATCACGTCAAGGATATAACATTCACTATATAACGTACCCAACACATGCACGAAAAAAAAAACACACAAAAAAAAAACAAAAAACAAACAACAACAACAACGAACATACAGCAGCCACGTTAAAAAATGTCTCTTTCTTTTTCAAAAAATAAACAGCAGTACTAAACCGCCGTCATTACTTTAGTACAATCACACGTGACATATCAATGCCCATGACAAGAGAAGAAAGGACACCACAAACACCACGCCAAAAACAAAAACAAATTATTAAAAAACAAACAGTTACAGCAAAAACAATGACCAAACAAAAAACGCAATAGCAACACAACGTATTTCTGACGTGAGTGAAATACACGTGGCTTTCGCTACGTACGCGCGACCTCCACACGGTCGAGCAGGACGTCCTTACGACAGCACCTCCACCACCCCCCACTACTACCGCCAAATCCATTTCCATATGGAAGACTCTCGGAATACGATTTAAATCTCTTGCAAACCAAACACGATTTCGTCCTGTTCTCCAACAAAAACAGGTGCAAGAACTGCGACATAACTTCGAGCTTCTGCCCTTTTACATATAGGGTTTTCAGCAAGTACGGTAAAATTGGTGACACTTACACGTCGCGCGACCAGCGGACGATCTAGTCCCGCGGGTTTGTGCTTGTTCGCTGTAGCTGGCGTTTTGTGGTCGGCAGGCGAGTTCCGTGAACATAATTTATGGTCAACCACAAGAGTAACAAAAAGAACAAAAACAACAACAAGAACAACTGTAGCACTTCTAGTAAATGTTTGCAGCTCTCATCATCAAAGTAAAAAAAAAAAAAACAATGCCAGTTTCTCCATCCGTGCAGAATGTAAACAAACATGAATTATGCGCATCGACAAAATCGTTCCCCAACCTGCAAGAAAAAATTATCTACCGCTAACATGCATAAAGAAAAACAAAGAGAATCTTCCCAAGAAGCACGAGCTTGATGACAGACTCTAGTCGCAGGTCCGCTCTTCAAGACGAGCGAATCGAGGAGAAGTTCACAAATTGGACTTCTGCGTCGATACCGTCTAAAACGAGTAAAAGAAATCAGGGGGGCATGGCAAGACTGGTGCGTGGAAATACAGCGCGTGTTTAGATCACAAGAAATAGAGCGCGTGTTCGCATCCTTTAACCCTCCCCCGTTACTAGCCCAGCGAATACGCGTAGAACTACGAATTGGGCATAAGAGTCAAATCCCCTAGTAAAAGAAAAGAGATAAAGCCACATTTCGAGTAGAAAAACCTGGCTTGCTACTGGCTGGTTGATTGGTTGATTCGTCAATGGGTTGGTTGGCTGGTAGCCGGTGGTGCGAGGGACTGATGTTGTTTATAAGAATCAGCTCGTTAAACACAAAAAAAACTAAGCTGGTGAATAGAACAGCTAGAATTCAAACGATTAAATTTTAAGGCGACGCACGATTCACAAAACGAATTAAGTCATTAAGTCTATAAAACTAAACGACTGGTTATTTAGATGCAAATTATCATCGCAAAAGCGGTAAGATATCTAAATTATAAGAAACGAAGTCTCGAAACGAAATCACCAGCATGTGTATGTAATCATACACAAAGAAAACAAAGAATTTCCTTCTTCATAAGTTAGTCAAACGCTCACCGCTCCCATTATCCACTCGCGGCCTCATCAACATTAAATTAAGTTTCACTAAAACATATAAGGCAGAAGCAAAATAATATCCCAAGTAATATCTTTAACAAGAGCGCTAATGAACTGCGACCAGGAATGCTTTAATTGAGCGCAATCCGAGATAACCGGTACAGAAAAAAAGTAATTGACAATAGACACAACGCAAGCATTTGGGTTCAAAAAAATCTTCCCATACATATTGGCAAGGGGAATGCCAAACGAGTTAGTTATATTTATATAGTGAGAAAATACGTACCCATCGTCCGTAGGATACTTAAAGGCTTTGCAGATTGTCCGGCTTTAACGAATTAACTTACGGATCAAACATCTCATGTTTGCTTGCATAAAATTAAAACTTGTGTACGAATTAATGTCCTGTCAAGTCAAGATCGCAAGGACAACGACGGCTTAGGTATCAGCTAAAGCTTAGTGAGACACGGGCTTGCCCAAACATGAATTCTCGTACATCACTTTTGACTGAGTTCTGTCCGCCAAGATGCAATGACCTCCGAAGACTTACGGCGAACTTAATAAGCGCAGAAAAACAACAACAACAACAATAAGAACAACAACAACAGAAACAACAACATTAAG
The DNA here is from genome assembly GCA_003687565.2 of Craspedacusta sowerbii. Classification (NCBI taxonomy): domain Eukaryota; kingdom Metazoa; phylum Cnidaria; class Hydrozoa; order Limnomedusae; family Olindiidae; genus Craspedacusta; species Craspedacusta sowerbii. Next base: position 12,633 of record QQSS02191370.1, read on the forward strand.
AACAACAACAACATTTTCAAAGCAAGATGATCCTAAATAATCGGTATCAAGTAAGTCACAAAACATCATACTACTCACAGGTCATCTAAGCAACGCGGTGCGCATAAATGCCGTCATGCATGCATCTACGATCATAACATTTATAATATTGCAATGCTATAGCAATATATTTCAGTTTATAAATTATGTCTGAAGAAGTAAGCAAGTAGGTCTGCATGTACGTAACTTAGTAAGCAAGTAGGTAAGGAAGGAAGTAGGTAAGTGAGCAAGTAGGTGAGTAGCTAAGTAGCTAAGTAGGTATGTAAGTAATTAAGTAAGTAAGTGAGTAATTAAGTAAGTGAGTAAGTAAGTAAGTAAGTAAGTAAGTAAGTAAGTAAGTAAGTAAGTAAGCAAGTAAGCAAGTAAGTAAGTAAGTAAGTAAGTAAGTAAGTAAGTAAGTAAGTAAGTAAGTAAGTAAGTAAGTAAGTA
>QQSS02191392.1:0-13097 GCA_003687565.2 Craspedacusta sowerbii
AAAATTATTATTATTATTATTATTATTATTATTATTATTATTATTATTATTATTATTATTATTATTATTATTATTTAAGGCCGCGTGGTCGAGTGGATAACGCCCCCGCCTTGACTTGCTAGCTAATAAGTTCAGAAGCATATTTAGACAACTGCAAAATTTAATGTGGCCTAGAGCACCGAATGCCGCACAGTAGGGCTCATGTCACCTGAGCACATATATTTGGTATTAGTTTGATAATGTTATTATTATTACTGTGACAGGATTGTTTTTTTGTTAGTTTGTTTGTTTGTTTGCTTAAAATTTTTTGGTTGTACTTCGTTGTATTTTTTGCTTCTTATCCTTGAAGTTTAGCGAGTTCAGCGGCTCTGTGGAGGAACTTACATGCCTTGATAATGCACGAGGCCATGTCGCGATTTTGGATCGCCCAAGCATAACGCGTCTGGCTTAGCGCCATAGCGATCAATCAAGCAATCAAACAAAGGCCAGCACGCAATCTGCACGTTCTTGATAATTGTCGCTTCGCTCCTGCAAAGCGTTGCTGCGTAGTTCTACTGCATCGGCGAACTTTTTTTCTGTTTGCACTTTCGACCCTTTCTTCGTCGTCGTCGTCGTCGTTGTTTTTGTTTTTGCTGTTGTTGTTATTGACCGTTTTCCGGAAACATTTTACGTTTGCCTTATAGACAAAGAAGATCGCGAAAAGTTAGAGCAATCCAAGAAGTCCCAGGTAAAAGGATGTCGTCCATAGAGTTGTCGTCCGTAGTAGACTTGATGCATAGAGCGGTGTTTGGAAGAACAACCATTGATAGGGACTAGTGGAATAGTTACGTCACGGTAGTCTATCGGAACGAGGACATGATTGGATTCGTGAACTCGTGTTTCAGAACAAGAACATGCAGCTTTGTTTCTGGGTGGCATCATTGTACCAGAATTCCTTCGTTGTTTGGATAATGACTGTTCGTATTGAGTCGTGGAAACGTCAAGCCCTTCGACACTAGTAGAAACAGTTCCTAAATGAAAGGCTTTCGTCATTTCGCTGTTGAGTCGCCGCCCATGATGATGGTCATGTGTTAGGCTAAGATTTGACATGTCTTGTATTCAAGGTTCTTGACCGGTTTTAAGTCAGAGTTACTTGAAACATTGAGCCGCTCCTTGCTTCGTCAAGTCGAGAAACCATGTCCCTAGCGCCGTTATTTATGCGCAGTTATTGTCCTTCACTCGTACTTGAGTGCTTTGTCTTGTAGCTTTTCAAGATAGAAAGGCAGTTCAAGTGTAGCGCTCAGGCGAATGCCGAATCTTTTTTTTATTAAGCGCAATTTTTATAAAGTCTTAGTACGTACGTGGTCTTTCTATTATTTCGCATCTCTAGAGGATGTTTTGTCAAAGTTTGCATTCTTCTTCGCTCTGAAGCTCCTGTTCCTATTTTAAATTCACGGCTCCTTGTTTATTCACGTGTTGTCGTGGTTGAGCACGAGGTTAAACATGATTCGCTCCTGTGTTTGGTTTTTGTAGTCTAAGCGACAGCAACAATATCAGCAATATCAGCAGCAACAGCAGAAATACCCCCGCGAGGTGCCGCCCCGGTTTCTTAAGCAGCAGCAAATTAAACAGCAAGGTATGTACTTTTTGCATATGGCTCGGCTGTAGAAGTCAGCAATTTTAGATACTCTGATGAATTACACGTGTTGCCTCTTTCACCCGTTTTGAGCCAGCTATGTAACCAAAACTAGCGATTTAAAAAACATCGAAATTTCTTCTTTTCCTTGCAGGTATTTTGTTCTCTTTTTTTTTTCCTTTGTTCTATTTTAAAAAAATTTCGACCGTGTTTTGTAGTAGTGTTAACGGTAAGGTAGTGAACGTTCTTGCAAGTTTAACATTTCACACAGTTTTTTATTAGCTTGAATAAGCAAAGACGTCCAAGTTTTTTCCGTTCGTCTTCCATATCGGATATTGCGCCAAGGAGGAGCTGCATCATGTACTGTACATGGATTCGTGTGTTAAAAGGCTTGGGTTTTCCTTCGATTTAGTTTCTTCCTTGCTGGGTTTTTATTGTCCAATTTGTTTTAGTCCCGTCTCGGAAGGAGCAAGACCGCGACGCAGACGGTTTCGTTCAGTATACCTCGGGTTGGACTGAGATAGGTCCGGATACGAACGAGGATAGTGCGCTGGATAATTGGGATGCTGACGAGAAGCTCGCCAACCAGAAATATGAGTCGTGGGGTGGCGACCCTGTGTCCGAAAACTGGGATGTAGACGGCAGCGAAAAATCGGGGCGTTCTAGTAACCGTAAACCGGCCCTTGCATCGGCGGCGTGCTGGACAGTAGGGTCCGCGGATCACTCTCCTGTAGGGAGCGAACGCAAGGAGCCCAAAAAAGCCAGAGCCAATCTGTTTGGTGCGGTAGAATCGCTTGTTGAAAGCTCGAACTGTCAGCCAAATCTTTCTTCGAAGTCTTCTGTTCAGCCTGCAGTTTCGTCCACTTTAACACAGAACTCAGCCGAAATTCCGTGGGGAGCTAGTTTAACTGGTTCAACGTGGGAGAGCGCTGGCTCAGGTCAGAAACACTGGAACTTAACCACGGCCACGAACTCTGCAGAGCCACGCTCGGATGCCGCTTTTCCTCTGCTTCCGCAGCTAGAAGCCTCCAGTTCTATGGTACCTCGACAGAGCTGTACGACGGATCCTACCAGGAGTAAAGTTCCGAATATTCAAGATGCCTCTGCTTCAGGTAAGCCCATGTCAGGCGGTACTCTATGGGCTGGTTTAGATAGCTTTGAGTCGGTGCCGGCTACCAACATGGAACCTATTTCAACTGGTGCGTTGATTGAGTACCCGGGAGAGGTCAAGCCTGAATCGACGCCTGCCAGTAGCCGCAGCGACAGTGCTTCAGTCCGGTTGCGGCGTCAGCTAAGAAATGAGAAAGAGGACGACGCTGAGGCATGTCACAATGGTGGTGATGCGTATTCCTTGACGCCCATTGTAGTCAACAGCTCGGTGTCCTCGCTGGACGTAAAGCTTGACAGCAACTTGAAAGTCTCCGGTTGGCTTCAGAGTTCTGGCGATGTAGTGTCGGATGACTGGGACGAGGAAGAAAAAGATGCGGACGAGAGTTGGGGTTGGACGACTGTTGCTTCGGTAAAGGCCAAAGTTTGTGGCAAGGTATGTATCAGCATGCGTAGTATTTGCCGATTGCTTTAATACGCGGCCATGCGAAGGGGTTCTAACTTCAGTCACGCAAGTAAAATATTTTATTAGACTGCATTAGATATTTCGTAAACTGGATTGAAGCCTTGCGTGCCATAGTTAACGATTGCTCTTTGCTATGAAGGAGCAAGACAGTTGTAGACTTTGATAATGCCTGGCCTCGAGGTACATAAATCAAATCTGCGATTGGACGTTTCTGTTGTAGCAAAAGACCGCTTCGGCTCCAGGCACCCCTTCAAAGTCTGAATGCAACGCCTGGACAAACCGTGCTCTGCAGCAGCTAATTGACATGGGATTTAAGGTATTTTTGCTTTTGTTTAAAAGGCATGAGAATTTTTTGCTTTTAGTGCTATTGCTTTACCCGCTTTCTCCCAAATATCATTTTTGTTGCTTGCTTTTTAATGCGATACGGAAGTGGAGTTTGTACTATTGAATGTGTTTGTCTGCCCCGTTTTCACGGTGTAGTGGGTTTGGAGCTAAGTATCTTCATTCGACGGGGATTTATTCAAAATTGCGTCCTGGCTAGTTTTTAGATTTTTGGAGGTAAGCGATTTCAAGATGTGGAATGAACAGGATTTAGCTTTTTGATATTTCGTTGGTAGAGGGGACACGCAGAGAAGGCATTACGTGACAATAATGGAATCATCGAAAGCGCTGTCAGTACGTATCGAAAACGGCTTTCAATTGCTTTTTTATTTGTATTTACTATTTACCAGTTCGTCTGCATTATCAGCTTTTTTAAAACTGCGTTTTTGTAAGAGTACTTTGCCACAGGTTTGCTTGAGTCGGTACTTAATAATCCGCGCATATTTTTTTACGCACGATTCTTTACTTTAGTCTCCGTGATGCTGGTGTTGTGTGCTTACCTGGTTCGTGGTATCAGGTTCTATTCCACTTTCTAGCGTAGTTAAGGTCACAGAGGCTACCGTAAAACATGTAATACATGCGAAAATACGCGTAACAACACTGACTTCGAGAATAAATACATTTGCGTAATTAATTGGAAATGCAAATTCTTTGCCTAGACGATCTCGTCGCCATGGGTGATAGCGCCACTGACGCTACCCTGGACGCTGGTGCCAAGCACGCTTCGACTGGCTCGCAGGCATCCCAAGACAGTAACCCACTGACTACGCAGTCAACGCAGAAGATGAACCGCAAGCAGCGACGTAAACTGCAGCAGCTTCAAAATCAGCGACATGCGCCACCCTTGCCCGTGACTGTTGGGAATGTATCCGCCACTGTCATTGTGTCGGCCACTGCTGCTTCTGCCATCCAGGCGCCGGTAGTTGCTACTCAAAAACCAGGCCTGCTGGAGACACCAACGATTACTACGGCTTCTTTGGCGCCCTCTGCCGCGGTCACAGGTTTGATGCCTCGAAGCAAGCAAGATGGGCTGCTGCCGACGCCTCCTCCGAGTTTGCGTTTGATAGCGCCTGGGGAAAAGCCTCTTTCTAGACCCCCTCCAGTCATCTCACAACCAGCACCTTCTCGTCCTGTTTCTTGTCAGCAATCACCTGTCAAGCAGCCGCAGGCTCTTCTAACCCGTTCGACTCCTCCTGTAGTATCATCTCAGAAGGCCTCCGAGCCCTATAAACCGCCCCAGCCTGCATACGTTGGGTCAGAAAGGTCATCTACGGCTCAGCTCAATGTTCCTGCAAAGTCTGTTGTAATGCCGCCGGTAGCTGGCAATGCTACTCAGCAACAATCTTCGTTAGTCTTATCGAGTAGTGACATTTGCAATACATCAAATGTTGTCACTTCTAGCGCAGTACCTGTGGATGTGATCGCGGTCTCCGGAGAGCCTCATGCAAAACCTGTTCTTTTAGGGGAGGTGCCCTCGAAGAAAGCTGACGTCCAAGATTTGGCGCACCCTTCGGTTGCTACGCATCCAATAACCAATGCGGTAATCGAGCAGTACTTGCAGAAAATCACTAAACAAAGCTCAGATTTGAGCGTAACGCCGACGGTGAGCACGCAGGCTAGCGTACTCAGCTTAGATAAGGAGCTGCGCAAGGAGACTTCGGAACAGGCTTCAGCTCTGAACGGCATGTCAGGGGTGTTACCCCAGGCGCCCTTGGCTGCCAGTAGTCTTTTAAGTGGTCCGCACAAGTCAAAACTGTTGCAGTGGACCCAGGGAATTGTGCCGACTAGCGAACAAAATGGTGACGAGACGGCCTTATCAACGCCTCTGCCGTCCTCGGAAGCATCGGCGGACAAGGTTTCGCCGTCCGTAAGCGTTGTCGCTAAACCAGTAGACCCGGTGTCGGCGAAGTGGGGTGTAATCGCTGCTCCTCGCCTTTCTCCCACACCAGCAGAATTTAAACCTGGAGTTCGTTGGAAGCCCCGCGATGGCTCCGCAGACGTTTCAAAAGAAACTGCGTCTGCAGCAGTTGTAGCGGCGATAAATGCCTTGCCGGTGACATGCGCTCAACTTGTAGAAGTTGCCAGTCAGCACACTGTGGTTCAGCTGCCCGGAATGGGAGCGATGCATGTTCCTATGCCGCCGATCCGCAGCCTTGCCGCTCAAGCTGGTGCTGTGTCATTGCCGCTCATGAGCAGCACTGACGCATCAGATCCTTCGCTGGCTGCGTCTAGACCACCTCCTGGCTTGAGCTCGGCAAATGCGTTTTCTGGTTTTTATTCTCGTGCACAGCCTCAGTTGGCCTGGCTGCTCTTGAAGGGATTAACTTCTGCGGTAAGTGATAATAATTTTTGCTGCTAGCACCTACCGGCTTTTATTCGGCCATGGACCGATTACATCGATCCGCATGGCCGTTGAGGCGTTTAGAGCGCGTTATAGGAACTCAACTTTTGTGAATTTAGAATATGCTATGAAATATCAAAGCGGTGTCTCAACGAGTGAACGACTTCGGTTTGGTTCTGTCCTCGAATTCCTTTTGTCTGCCAGCGTTCTTTATGTTTGCGCTTGTATTTGTGGCAACGCTTCGTATTTTATATCACTATTTTCAGGTGGATCCGATGGCTTTGCGTTCATTGTGCCAGAAATACGGAACTCTCCTGCATTTCCGAGTGATAGACAATATTGTATACGTTCGTTACGAGACCACGGCCAATGCCACTCAAGCCAAGCAGTCGCTGAACGGCAAGACCATCTTCAACGCGCCCATCATTGCAGAACTCGCTAGCGATAGCGACTATGAAAGCGTTGTGGAAGCTGCTAACGTGGAAGCGAATACTTCAATGCTGACTATGTCTTTAGGAAGTCATGCTGCTGCACACCTACATCCTGCCTCCATAACGGCACCTCCGGCGCCGACATACCCATCGACGTATGGGGCTCTTTGGACCACGCATCCCCCGGCGACCAGCCCTCCCGCTTTCCTGCAGCCCGCTTTTGCCTCGCAGCAGCCAGCCGCCCTTCACCAAGCCTACGCCGCGCCATTGAATGCGGCCTCAAGCGCTTTTAACGGTGTTTATAGCCCATGGGCCCTGTCTGGGACGACGTTGATGCCCAATGCAAGCTTATGGGCTCCTGGTCCTACTCCTGTTCATCCGCAGTCGCCGTATCCGGCGTACAGTGGTTGGCTGCAGCCGACGAAGCAAGATTTAGCTGTCGGTCAGATGCATACAGGTGTTCTCAGCCCAACCATCGATCAGTGTCTTCCAAGCGGACTTCTGACCGGCAAAGAAATGTCCTAGTTTTTAAACGGGCCGGTAGCATGTGTGAGCTGTAATCGGGTCGGGTCGGCCCTGCTCTTCTGATAGCGCGCTTCGGAAAATCACCTTATTAGTCTTTGATATGTGCTTTTATTATTTGAAACGTATCCCTGAAATATGGGCTGTGTTTGAATATCCTCGGGAAATAGAAAACCTGGGGACGTTAGCCTAGCGGCCCCCTGAAAAACTGGGGGTGTGGCATGCTTTCGATACTGAAACTTAACAGATACGTGTACATTTGCAATAAATAAAAATCCATTGAAAACAGTACTTTTATTCTGTTGTCAGTTCGATCGGTTTTGCGAATAAGGCATTGCGCCGAGTCATGTACCAACTGCCGAGGCTTAGCTTTTTATTTCTTCTTAAGGCGATGGGTACATGTTCCCCTCATGATGCTCTTCAGTTCGCCGTTGAAAATGAATGCTATTCATAATCTGACGCAGTACGTAAGTGTGTCAATTAAGCTGCTGAGAACAACTGAGGCTGCTTACTCCCATGTTTACCGTCTTTACAGCATCAAGGGTTCTTTTGCCCCGCAGGGTGAAACCCGTCTGGCATTGCGGGAATGGAAAAACTGAACTAATGGAATGCCAGCACTTGGCCGATTTCAACTACGAGCTTGCGGTGTGTGGCTACGAGCTTGCAGTGTGCGACTATATTTTATCGGAAGAAACGTAATTCGATGCGTCTTGGCTCACATGTAACCGGATAATCCTTGATATTACTAATCGTCTGAAACAGCCAAGAGTGGCGTATAATTGTTTACGGTTGTTCAAAGGCATTTTGACTCTTCTGAAGTACTGCGACGGGCTCGTCCTTTGACCATAATTTCGAAGGTATTCTTCGCGCCTGGTATTAGCGAGCCATATTCTAGCAGCCTCGTTTCACTCATCTTTTGGCACGAACTGTACTGACTGTTGCCTGGCACTTGCTCCGAAATATGGCGCGAATACGCGCAGCCTGTTTCAAGCACTTCAAAGCGCGTTCAAACGGAGAGTCTTGGTTGAATAAGATATAGCGAACTGAGTACTTAAGCGCTAGCAGTTAACTTGCAGGAGTCTGAGTCCACCCAAAACTTTCCATCTAACGAACATTTTGGAAGTTTCAAGCGCGGGCATACATTCTTGAACGAAACGGAACCGGACAAATATAGGTCATGGGTCCGGACAATGTCATGACTAGATAGTCGCCGATCAATTTTCCTGCAAAATAGCGCACTGGCCACACCTGATGGTGATTAGATGTATAGCGAATGCGCCTGCTAGTTGACGCGCGTTTCGTCAATTGTACGTTTAACACTTCAACAGCTTCGAAGAATTTATCACCTTCAATAGCGGCCAAACAAGGTGACAAGTATGACCAGAAGATGCGCGAAAAAAGAAAGGTAAGTTCACCGATGGGAGTTCGGGCAGGGGTGGCCTCACCAAAACATTTCATTTCACATTTATTTAAACTCGGTGATAAAAAAAAATTAACGTATCAAAATGAAAAAGATAATCTAGCTTATAAATACAAGAGCTAACTAAACCGAGAAAAAAATTAAATAAGAAAAGCGTTCACAATCCGATTTTTTTTACTAACCAGAAATATCAAGATAAACCATGCTAATCCGAGAAAACTTCAATAAGAGAGACGTTAAATTTCCGAATTTCTATTAGTCACTTGTACAAAATAAAATCGGCTCGATAGTATTCAACAAGTCTATAAATATCAAAACTGTTGGTCACACACATTGCATACACATTTGGAGCCATCCCAATTTTTTTCAATTTAACTTGAAAAGGCTTTCAGTGGCACTTGACTTAATATGCTCTGGAAGTGCGTTCCAAACACTTGGGGTTAGAGTACTCTACTTCGTGAACCAAAAGTAACTTGGTTTGGTTTCGGCACGGCAAGGTTTAGGGGATATCTGGGCGAGTGCCTGTTTTGGGGCATTAAAAAGATTTCTTTTATATAAACTGGGTTCATATTGTTGATCGTTTTAAAACTTCTAAGCATAAGGTGCGTAGCCGTCAAACTTCCATTGTGCATTTCATGGGAGATTGAAAGAAGGTGATCGTATGTGGCTGAGTGAATATTGTATACGAAACGAAGGGTTCGCTCTTGTAGTTTTTCAATTTTGGATAGAGACGCTGCTGATGAAAAGTGCCACACTAAGGTGCAGTAGTTGAAATTTGAATAGATGTAGCTCTCAATTAGTGCCTTTCTGGTAACAAGTGGAAGGTTTGATTTTAATTTGATTAGGGCGTTTAGTTGAGCTGCAGCAGCATTGCAGATTTTGATTTTTGGGCTGGTCAAAATTCAATTTGCAGTCTATTGTTATCCCGAGGAGCATCATCCAGTTTTCGGTCATTATTTCGATGCCTTTGATGTGCAGCTTATTTCCAGAGGTGTCATTTTTTCCTTTGGTCACAAACAGTGTTTTGAATTTTTCAGGGTTAGCCATCATGTCATTTGAGATTAACCAGTCGATGGCGATGTTGCACTCGCCCTCTAAGATTTTTTTCAGATCTTCAGTGTTCCATGCATGTGCTGATAGCGTATAATAGCATTATTTCATCGTTTCCGTTAGTTTCCTTGTTGCTCACGAACGGTTTTATTAGATCCCAGAACTTTGCTTTAGTTAATAACCGACCTTCAGTAGCTATTAGAAATCTGTCTTTTATAGCTTTTCGTTTTAGTGATACACACTTATTTCTAATGTTCTTGTAATTTTGTATGTTTTCTGGCGTGGGATCGGCATTCTTGCGTTTCTCCAACCTGGATCTGTTCATGGTTGCCTTTCTTAGGTCCCTAGTCATAAAAGGAGCCTGATTTCCCCTTACAGTTTTCTTTTCTAACGGCGCATGCGTATTTGCAATTCCTGTTACTTTGTCTACCAAGTGTTCATAACAATGGTTTGCATCAAGGGGGTTATAAATTGATAGCAGATATATCGGAGAAATATTTATTTACATAGAAGGTTTTTATAGCTTCGATACGTAATTTCCTTCGACTTTTGACGTGCAATATGCGATTTCATACTTGTGACAATAAGTTTATGGTAGTCATTGGACCGAATGGCACGCTATTCCCTAATTGGCAGATGGCAAAATAAACGGATATCCTGATGACCAAGAGCGATATCTCGTAAGATAAGCGAAACTGCAGAAATGAGGTACGGACGATGGGAATCCTAAATCCTTCCATCCATCCGTTGCCAGGGGAATTTCGAGGAGAAGGTTATCAATCCGCCACACGAGAAAGACAGCAAAGGTCTGTTGGGAACTTGCCGACACGGAGAATGGATCATCTGGCCAGCATTAACGAGTTTCTCTGGAAGGCGTCGGTCATTGCAAAGCGGCTTAGACATCACATAGGCCATGCTATCTGGACGGAGGTCTTCAGCGGCGTTTCCACACCAGTCTAGCATATTTTTAGGATTGTGATTTTGGGCCGTGGAAGGGTCATCACGTATTGTCTCTATCTTTTAGGGGTGGCGCAGTTCATGTGGCAAAATGTCGCAAGAAAAATGCAAAATTTTGACCCAAAAACTAAAACTTACTGTATTTCTGAGATACTAGCAGGAGAGCGGAAATGCTAACGAGACAATGATACAAAATTTTCGGCCTTACAGCACAATTCTTTTTTAGTTCTAAACTATGCCTTCTTAAGTATCGGGAAACGTCTGAGTGGCCGGGGTCGTTTCAATTTTCAGGCAGACTCCCGATCACGAAAGACACGCACGTTCTTATTGGACAAGTGGCGAGGAAAACCCGGTTTTCAGAACCCAGCAAAGCTTTGAATCATTCGCTATTAAAAGGGAAGGTTGCCACCTGTCTTGCAAGCTGGTGCTGTAGGGGTGGGGGGAGGGAGAACTACGGATACCTCGCAGCACCCTAGCGATGACATCAGAGCAACTCATGCGAAGATAGAAAAAGAAAGAATAAAAGCATCACATAACAAATCTAAAGCTAATCGAAAATCCGGAAAACATTCGGAGAACCAAACGCATACCAAAGGTGCTTTACTAGTGCAACATGTTCGACATTACGAGGCATACCATCGATACAATCTCCAGCTCCAGTAACTAAGAACAAAGAGAGACAAAGCGTTATGGAGTCTCTTCCTGTATTTATCGTCTCGCCTAACCAAAACCACGGGCGTGGCCATGGAAAGGGCTTGTAACTGAAGTTTTTCTAGCTGCTTCGTCCTGGTTTCCACTTGATATTTACAGCACGGGTCATGCTGCCAGGATAAGTCATAAAGTCCCGTACAGAGCAAATTCAAAGCGCTCAGCGGCACCATAGCATAGAGCTGATGACGGCTAGGAAAAACCAGGGGAACTGTCAAACAGGTAATGCTGGTAAGGACGGACGCTTTGTGCAGGAAGTTCCCTACTTGGATCCACCGGGCCGTCTCGTCGCCGACGTGGACAGGCTCGATGACGATATGCAGCACCCCGGACTCAAGGGCGTTCTCTAACTGCTCCTCGAGAATTTCGGCTGCAAATTCGGCGTCGTAGGGCTCACGAATAATCGTGAATGGAGCTTTGGCAACCACGCCGCTAAAAATGAAAACGCTTTTTATGGGCAAAAAAAAAACATTCACGTAACTTACTTTGCAACAAAAAAAAAAAAAAAAAAAAAACCAACAACAAGAAGTAAGCTTACACAAGCAAAGATATGCCATAACTTAATACAATACAATGCAATACATGCAAACTTAATACATACAATACCATAACTTTGTAACTGATATGCACACGCACACACAAACACACACACATATACATATATATACATATATATATATATACATATATGTATATAAATATATATATATATATATATATATATATATATATATATTTCTGTGTGTGTGTATCTGTGCGGAGATGACGGCAACTACCTACAGATCGGTCATGCAACCACCGAACTAGATTTAGCTTTAGAGGCGATGACTAATCGGAAAGCTTACGTTCCTGCGAAGACCCATCCTAGAGTCTTCTGTAGGTGCACCCCAAACGATAACTCTCCAACGGCAACTTCATGATATACGATGGCGCGCTTGAGGTTTTAAGAAAATCCCATGTCATGATAATACTAGTTCAAGCTTCTAAATATTTTTGCGAATAACCCTTCAGTAAGAAAACATTTAACAAACATATACAACCAAACTGCAGAGGCAAACACACCTAAGGGGAAAAGACGAAAAGCTTGCACTTACGTCTCCTCCAGGTCCTCATCCATACCTCTATCTCTGATCAATCATCCATAGCGGAAACAGACGAAACTAATCGCGACCTTCAAAAGTTTTGAATAAATTAATCCATACCGAATACCACCGAAATAAAATGAAGTAGCAAGATAGTGCAAAATAACGATTGCAACAGGACTCAACAAACCGAACAGCAACAACAAAAGAAAAAATCAGAAAAGGATTCTAAACAGAGAGCACTGACCGTGAAACATCGGCACACTGGCAAACAAGACAACAATTATAACACAAACTCAATTAAAACCCGGAACTATACAACCCTCAAAAAAGCAAATTATTAAAAAGTACCTGCGCCGAATTGGCGTACTCTCATAATTCAAAACATTCAACAACAAAAAATGCAAACTTCTAAAACTAAAAGTTACTAATAAAGTAAAAAATCCATCACAGGCGTAAGTATATATATATATATATATATATATATATATATATATATATATATATATTGCGAAGCTGCAGACATGAGATAAGGACGATGACAATCCTAGATCCATCCATCCATCTTTGCCGGAAACTTTCCAGGGGAAGGTTATCATCCGCGACACGAGGAAGACTTCAGAGTAGAGGTGTGTTACGAACCTGTCGACATGGAGAGAGGATCATCTGGCAGGCGTGAAAGAGGGCCTCTAAAAGCCTGGGCGGGCCATTCCTAGGAGGTTTACAGATCATACGAACATGGGCGCATAGCTGTTGCGGACCAAAAGTCAAAAAGCGAATCCGCGCTCAACGGGTCGAAATCTTAATGAGTATGGGCCAACCGGTGATGACTCAGGTCCATGTGTAGCATGTTCTGACATTACATGCCCGCATGTATGCATGTATGTATGCATTTATTTACGCACGCGTCTATGTAAATAAACAAATCCCATGCATGCCGGTATGTTTGTATGCATGTATGTATGTATGTATGTATGTATGTATGTATGTATGTATGTATGTATGTATGTATGTATG
>QQSS02191403.1:0-13096 GCA_003687565.2 Craspedacusta sowerbii
AAATCTATAAATACATATATATTTATATATATATATATATATATATATATATATATATATATATCTGTATATATACCAAGGGCGAGACTGAAAATTGAAAATGCTCCGTTTGCCTACAAACCTTAAGTTTCTCCATCATCTCGGGAGTAGCCTCTGTAGAACTTCCGAATGATTCATTCCGAAAGGTTTCACTGGGACCGCCACTCTGCCAACCACGTCCACCTCCACGGCCACCGCGACCACCGCGGCCACCTTGGCTACTGCTTCGGGGAGGAGGAGATGGCCTGACCAAGATCGTAATCTGCACACACAAGAAAAAGGCTTGCTCGAAACCCCTTGAGCAATGCGGCGTCAAGCAGACGATTAGCAAAGTCTGCTCGATTAAATACCGCAGACTTACAACGTATAAAAATCTCCCCTACCATTGAAAAAGTAGCAATCTGCAGCACTATTATAATATTTCTAGAAAAGAAGATAACATAGGAAAACCTACTTTTGAGCCATCCCTAGTCGTTATGGTACTGCTTAACTTTTTAAGCGCATCAGCCGCCGACTCGTCGCTCACAAAGAAGTGAGCTGCGTCTCTGGCCTTATGGAACTAAGAACAAATAATCAAGCGACGGAAAATAATTAAATCCAGACGTGGGGGTTTCCTAGTTCAAGCAAATCTTACCACGCAGAACAAGTAAAACACATGAAGGTATGAACGCAAAGGGATCATATATTTAAGTATGGGAACGGACAAATAATAAAGTCAGGAGACAAAACGCTTGCGACTTGAAGTTGTATAATCCGTCTGGCTGGCAAGAGTGATCTGCTTAGTTTTTTCCGGATTAGACATTAGCTTCCTCTGCTTACGTGCACACAATTCTATAAAGCAACGCAGACTAGCAGGCTTTGACATGACACATGCTGAGTCCAGTATTCCAGCCCTTGTAGGGAAAACAGCTTTGAAACGCAGGAATTTTCATCCCGATCCCATCCTGCTCCTACACTAGTACCCCCACTTCCACCTTGCCGTTTGCATCCCGCCATGACGGAGTCAGCGCACCTGTCTTTCCCTTCAAAGACTTACTAGACACGCACTTATTTATAAATGCATCAAAAGCTCACTCCAATTGTGTTATTTTTTGGCGCGATAGCGTCTCTGCGTATATGGGTGTCTGTGTGCTCGTGTGCGGTAGCGAGAAATCAGCCTACGGTGAGTAACTTCACCATCACCAAGTTTACAAGGCTAACTTCTGTTTCGGCATAGCCAAAGAGCCGAAAAAGGCACCGTGCATCTGGTCGGCACCCGCGTCGAGGCCGAAATTCACCTACGCCCAGTTAGTATCAGCATCAACATTAGACGCTGATCATCTAAACCAAAGACTATCTACCTCAACAGGCTCAAACGGTTGGTCGCAGCTACTTTTCAATCGATTTAGAAGCCAGTCTTCCGAGTGCTTCCGGCCATCCGGTATCTAGAAAACAGGTGCACAGTTAACAGCCAAATGTAACTTGACAAGTCGGCCCCAACATACTCGTGATTAACAAATAAGAAAGATCGCGGCAACGTTCACGATGACACGAACCTGGTGCACTCTGATTAAACACGCTCACCGTGATCTTCCACCAGCCAGAATCCGCACCACTGTGTCGGTCAGGTGAACGCGACCTGTCTCGTCTAGCTCTTTGGTCTCCACCATAGGGATTGCTAAAGTATCATAGAGGTAATTCAAAAAATGCATCCTTCGCTATCGCGCAAACCTTGCTTCCAACAAACGCTCCATTGCACACAAACAGCACTACTAAGAAATTAAAGCTAGGCTAACAGCTTCAAAAAAAATTGCTAGGAATTCCATGGTCTCAGGATCTAAACTAAAGAATTATTTCCACCACGCCGATGATACTATGTTGCTAATAACAAATCGCATCTTTTAAAAGAAGCGCCAGACTTCGACAAGAAACAAGGTACAAACCAGATACTACCACCCCACATTAGACCATCGGATCAGAAATTCTACAATACCACATTCAATGCAGTATCAATTATAGCCAAACTATATCTTCTACAAAACTGCCCTAGAGTCTTATTTAACTTTCGTGTAACCTAAAACATGTTTTTTAAAAGCATGCTGAATCACCTTTCCAATAACTTACTATTCCATTACAGAATCAACCAAGGTTAGCGTTCCACTACTTACAATCTGCTATCTTTGGCTTGTCGGTTTTGATCAACCATGTCCAGATCCCCATCGTCATCTTCACTAAAACGTGACCGGGGGTTGCACTCGCCATATCCGCGGCCACGGGAACCACCTCGGAAATTATCGCGAGGGCCACCTCGAAAACCGCCACGTATCCAGCGACCACCTACCAAACAGATACGCATTTTGAACACACTAGCAAGGCAAAAAACAATAAAAGCAAAAAATATTAAGATAATATTGCAGAATCGTGCATGCTTCACCTGCATAATTGCAACTTGAAATCAAATGGCCAATGCCCTTGAGCACACTATACAACATTAAGAAGACCTTAGACAATGACTTGCAACTGGGAAACTGAATACAAGCGTAAGATTACTCGAACATTAAAACGACCCTGGGCGCAGTAAGCAGGTCGAGTAGGAAGATAGCTGCACCCTATCTGACACATTTGCCCCGAAGTTGACTCAATTACAAACACGAACTTGGAAACCAGGTCATTCCAGCTAACATCATCTAAGAGTTGTCCACAACTCTTCTAAAAAGTCACATGAGATCCAACAAACATTCTAACTCGGACTGTGCTTACATAATCAGATAACAAAGCCCAATTCAGTTGCAAACTAGGAAGCTCAAGACAACCAAAACAATGACCATAGGATACATAGGATGACTAATTAAAAACCAAACCAAAATCTAAACCAGATGTTTTGGGCTACACGTTTGAAAAATGTAACTAACTATTTTCAAATGACCTTGATTATGGAGTCCGCACAAACCATCTAATCTAACATCAGAAGGCTTGCTCTGACTGAAGACTTAATGCATTCTCAAAATGCCATTTAACTAAACATTGTTCGCTTATGTGCCATTCTCAACAACATATTCCTCAAATCATCCAGTGAAAGCCTCCCACCCCAAAGTTTTCTGCAAGTCACTCGCTTTCTGTTTTCCATGGTAATAAAATAGTAGCTCTGACATCCTCCATTCAGAACTCATTAAATGCAATTTTTGTGACATGTCTATACCTTGACAGTTGCCTTTGCAATGTTACAATACATATCTATCTAACCACTATCCTCTCAGCCTTATTCAAACCTTATATATCTTTCACCTTCAGAGTTAAGTCTCATTTGTACAAATCAGACAACACTACACATACACGCAATGCCATTTTTTCTTTTCTTTTTTTTGCACTCACAAATAAATGCATCGCCATTAAAAAATTCCTGATGGCTCCCATAACTTGACCTAAGCGACCAGCATGCCAGCTTTTCGTACCTACTCAACTCCATTAAATCAAATCAAACTTAACACCAAACTTTGCCTTTGCAACGTTCACACAAACACTTTCTAGAACTGCATGCCTTTCCAGCCTTTATTTTACAGTACATAATGGCTGTCTACCAAAGCTAGATAAGACACCTGTCAATGTCAATGAATCTTTTCAACACTAAATTGTTAAGCTCATTTGAACAGCTGAATTAACCAGTTATGTCATTACTACCGGCATACTGGCACACTGTCACGGACTGTAAGAAGGCAATCACAAACTCTGCAGTACCTTAAGAGCTAACAGATGAGGATGAATACTACGCTACAACAATAGACATGAATATCATAGAGCAAGTTCCATATTTTTCTCTTGTGGCATTCTGATCTACAAAGATGACTTGTTACATAGGCTGTTAATAAGTTTCTGATTATGAGGCGTTAGTGTAGGCCATCCAAGGCGCGCAAATTTAGCCTGTTCCAGAACTAAATAGCTACAAGCAAATTTGACACATCAAAACTTTAAAGGCCTTCCGAGGTCCTATGAAACTGCTGTCATTTTAAAAATATAATATTTCAGTAAAACAGGCCTTTGGGAACCTCTCTCTGCACAACTTCAAAGAACTTCTTTCAATCACATCCTGTGCTGGAGATAAACTAGGTATGATATACACAGTCAGGTGCAGTTCATGCAATGAAACTTCTAGGTTATTTTTAGGCACCAAGAAAGAAACACTAAATTAAAAATAAAATTCCATGGATGCATTGCCAACATCACTTTTTCAAAATTATAAAAAACTTAAATTAATTTAGAACAAAAGAAAAATACAGGGTAGGCATCAAGATATCAAACATCACATTAACTCACCAAGACTATCTCTACAACAGTATTGAACAGTCTGGCAAACAATAACAGCCGTGAAAGAAAGAAAATATAGATGATGTGCATGGAGAGGCCAGTAAATATCATACTACTCGTAATGTAACTCGGGAAAATACTGCTCAAAAAGCTTGTAAGATGAATAATTTGAGTCTTAGAATACAGCACATTGCTTGCGAGATTCTCTTAAGATGTTTCAGCTAACCAGCTTTCCAATCTCTGTACAGGAATGGAGGCTAGCATATAAAATTAGACTTATCTTCCTGTTTAGGTAGTTATACTAATTCGCACATGCCTGTAGCTACTGCCAGGCAAGTGAGCACAGCCAAATATGTGGAGTTTAATGATATACCAAATTACAACCAAGACTTGTTATTTAGAGCTGAACAGGTTTGCAATTAGGACACTGCTAGTTGTCAATATGAAAAATTCTCAGAGATGCTGGCTGCAAGAATTAGGGCTCACAGGTAGAATTAATATAGCGAATTAAATTGGAAAATTGCCTAAAATCCCTACCTCGGTTCCCATAATTGGATGGCCTTGATGGCATCTGCTCCCTGTCCATGGCAGCATTTCCACCCACTGATCTGGTACCATTTCTTGATACACTGATAGATAACCTTGCATCTTTCATAGCCTTAGAAAATAACTCTCCAGCCATGGCACTTAGCCTTTGGTCTAAACAAGCTACACTATAAGCTGCTCATACCAAAATAATAGACATCAACTTTAATCAACAATTCAAATGAGGTTTTGAAGACCCTCATACCTTCTAAAATCTTAAACCAGTGTGGACTGAAATCAATGTCGACTGAAATCGATTTGAAATCAATTTGAAAGAGCTGAGAGTAATTTGTTAGAGATCGAAAATCCACAACTTAAACACTGGTGTGATCATATAGAACTCTTCCTAAAAATCTAGCTAACACATATTTTCAAATGATTCTGTTCCAGGACTTGTTTTAAATTACAGGAAAGAAAATAAATCCAATCACTTTGAATCATTACGATTTATGTAAGTCGATTCTTCTCATTTCCTGGTAAATTACGATGGCAGTTTCGTGGTCGCACCGTGGTGTAGTATATTCTCAACCACCTTCAAAAAAGGCAAACTAACTGTGCAGGTGCCCAACAACAACACTTTTTTTTTATCATGGGTCCGGTTGCCCCGGCGGTTACCAGCGAAGCAGGCTGGACCGTTTTCTTTCAGTTCACAAGAATATACATGCTTTTGTATAAATGCAACAAAATCGTTTGTACTTGATGCGACGTCGTACGTTGTTTTCTAAAGGAGTGTCTGCGGCTTAAGACACAGATCTTTACATGTTATAACGTCCTGTGTAAGAAAAGGATTACAAACATAAAGCTTTCCGAAACCGACTCTGATTCGATTGATGCTGCGGCTGCGATTAAAACGAGAGGTTTCAACGATTCATCTTCCAGTGGACTACGTGAGTACCCAGAAATGCAAGCTCTGCCAAGCCCCGCAAAGTTGCTAAATAAACATATTTTGTAAAAATCACTATTATAACGGGCTATAGAGGTCAGCGAATTCAAAAATGCGTAATCAGGGAGTCATGGGATATTTCCCCCAGAGAGCTGTTTATTAGAAATTTTTTCTTTGAATGCTTCAACGTTTGGCTTCTGTTGAGCAATATGATATTTGGTATTTGTAAGTGATTTGAGTAGTCTCCGTAGTGTCTGCCAAGTTGGGATCGGTGTATCGCTTGAGTTCTCATAAAATATTCTACACTTTGTGCTCCATATAACATATACTGCGTGCGCTATTAACGTGGTCGTAAGCTTGCGTTGGCTTATGCTTCTGTCTGTGTATTTGGACAGATTTCCAAGGATGAGATGCGGTCGCTTAAAGCTGTTGGTGGTATTGAGGATTCCTTGAATTAATGGTGTGATTTTGCTCCACCAAAAGGATGTGATCTCACGTTCTGCAAAGCAGTGCATGAAAGTTTCTCGATGCTTTCTATACGCTCTACATGCGTCTGCTGATGGCAAATTTTTTGGTGGTGCAAGTTTCTTAATGATCTGCTCATGAATTCGCATGTGATATGAAATTTATGTCTTAGTTTCCACAAAGCTTCGTGTATGTGGTTTGGGCAACGGTCTTGAAATGATGTTGTCCATATATCGTTCTAGATTAGCAAACTTCTGTGCACTAGTTTATTCCAGTATTGTGTACCTGGAATTTCAACATGGGGGACGTTGTTGCTTAGCAGGTTAACGTAAATTTCCTTAGTAGCAGACGGCTTAAAAGAACCGCTTGGTGTAGTTTTTTTTTTTAAAGTAAATCCTTGTTAGTCTTGATGAAGGCCAAAGTATCAGTATAAAAAGGAGGATCACAGTCTTTAATTATAAGGTTCTGGGGTCCTTTATTAATCACTAAATGTTTCCATTTTTTGGGTTCGATGGCTTTAAAGTGTGATCCAAGCCAATATTTTCCGAATAGCGCCGAGTTTTCCGTGCATTCGCTGTCAAACATTTGCGCTTGTACTTTAAGCCTTAAGGCTGATGCTTGGTGCTCCACGTTGGTAAGTGCAAGACCGCCTTGCTTTAGTTGCTTGCACAAGTGCTGCAGCTAAATGTAGGAATTGTTTTCAGTGGACCAAATAAAGTCTCGTACCTCGTCGTTTATTTCCTCGATAACCCATTTGGGTACTGGTAGCGTATGCGCTATACGCCAAATTTTGAAAGGCGCTAATGCTTTCGTGACTAATACTTTTCCTTTTATGGATCGCGCTCGCTGTCGCGACAACTTTAATGTGATTTTGAGTTTTTTATTTTTGTTATAGTTGCGTTGTACGGTGAGTGCTTATTCTGTAAAAAAAAAATATAGTCCTAATATCTTAAGGCCTTCATCTGTCTCAATATTCCATGCTATATCTGAAACGTCAAAGGAATTTTCTTTTGAACTTATTTAGAGGCCTTCCGTTTTTTGCCTGTTAATTAAAGAGCCTGCTTCACTTTCAAGACGAGTAATGAGGGTCGCTAGCTGCGAATATGACGACAGATCTCGCAGAAAAAGTGTTGTGGCGTCCGCGTGTTGAGATATTTTTATGTCGGCTCCTCCTAACTTGTACCCCCTGATAAATGGGTCCTGGTTTATAGCGTCTGCTAAGGTTTCCACTATTACAGTGTAAAGAAGTGGGGAAAGGGGACACCCTTGCTGTACCCCTCTTTTTATGCTTATTCGTTCAGAAAAATATCCCTTGTTGTGTATGTCGCTGGTAATGTTTGTGTAGATCGCTTTAATTCAGTTTCTGAAATATTGCCCAAAATTTATGGTTTGCAAAACGTTGTCTAGAAATTCTATGCTTACCTTGTCAAAGGCCTATTTTTGGTCTATAGTCAGAATGTATGTCTGTATTTGTTTTGTTTGGCGTGGTAGATAATGTTTCGCACAAGCGTAATGTTGGAATGTATACTTCAGCCAGGCACACCGCATGTTTGGTCGGGTGATATAAGTGAAGTTAAAGTTCTTTTCAGTTTTTTGGCTAGCGTCTTTGTTGTTATTTTATAGTCAACACATAGTAAAGATATTGGCCGCCAGTTGCGTATTTGTGTGCGATCGCCTTCGTTCTTTATAGAGGAACGGTAAAATTGCGTTTGATTGACTTTCAGTCAGGGTCTGCAAAAAATAAACTTCTTTGATAACATCTTATAAGTGTTTCTTAATTTCACTCCAGAAAGCGTAATAAAACTCCATTGGGATGCCGTCTATCCCAGGAGTCTTATTAGGTTTCATCTGGAGCAATGATCGAAAAGGTTCGTGAACTGTAAACTCATTTTCCAAAGAGCTACTTTGCTCCTGCGTAAGCTTTCTGCATAGTCGTGTTAATAGCCAGTCCTGATCTGTTGCACTTGTGGATGTCCCTGTGTACAGTTCTTGGTAGAATTGTGCAGTAGTTCTTAAAATTTCACGATCGTCAGTGACAGTGCGCCCATTTGTCTCTTTTAGTTCTGTTATGGTGGTGTTTCTCTTTCTTGTTTTCTCAAGTTGGAAGAAATATGCGATAGGCTTTTCATTTCCTTCAATTACAGCGCATTTTGTTATACGGAAGACTTCTTTGTTGTTCTGGACCTGCAATTCTTCTATCTGTTTCTTACGCATCAGTGCTGGTTCTACGATCGGGTTGGAATTTTCTAGCTCCCGGTTGAGTTTGTTCTTCTCAACTGCCATCTATCTCTGTTCTCGTTGGCGTGACCGTTTGCCATGGTACTGGAAATACCTTTAATGTGAACCTTAGCAGCCTCCCACCATTAAAGGACGTTATCGAATTCATTTTTTCTTGGATGACCAATCGTGTAGGAATTTCCTGATTATATCTTTATACCTTGTGTTATTCAAAAGGGGCAAATGAAGTTTCCAGTACCCTGGCCCTCGTGTCCGTTTTGTCATTAGGGCTAGCTTAGTTTGAATCATTTGGTGGTCCGTCATGGGTATTACCGTCATATAGGTGCTCGCTGGATACGCTTGGATTTTGTCAGCTGGGACATAAATTCCGTCAAGCCTGGATGTTATCGTGTTGTTCTGCCAAGTATGTCCCTTCGTCGTCTGTAAAATTGAGTCCCAGGCATCCTGTAGCCCGTGAGCTTGTAATATCTTTTAAAGGTTTTTATGACCTTTAGGATGCTCTTGGTAGATTTTACCTGTTCTGTCTTGGATTGGGTCGAGGACCATATTAAAATCCCCTGCTAAAACGACGTCCGCTTCAGGCTTTGTGGTTCTCTACTTCAGCGTAAAATAACTCTCTCTTATTAGTTTTGTTTGGGCCATAGATGTTGGTTACCTGCTGTTTGTATCGGTCTATGTCGATGGAGATCGTCAGAATTTGTCCTTTTTATCTTTGCGTTCATTTTTAATTTTGGGTTTGAAGTCGTTGTTAAAGAAAATAGCAACTGGGTGCCAGACTGAATCGGTGTTTATCATTTCCTTCCACTCGCGAGCCCAAATTAGAGCAGACTCGGGTAGGCTATGAGTCTCCTGAAGGAAAATCATGTCGTTTTTGGAGTTGTGTAGTGTTTGGAACTTATGCTTCCTTGCGGGACCAGTGTTCAAGCCGTTAACGTTGACGGTCGCTATTGAAATTTTTTGCTGATTCATCAGTTAAAAACGGGTAAAGAGTGGTTATCTTCAGTCTGCTTTGAGTTTAAGCTCGCGGATGGAGCGTTTCCTAAGTATAAATAATGTGTTTCGTTCCCCTTACTTGGGCATTAAACACCCTAACGCAAACGCGTAGCTTTTACGGTTGGAAAAATATCGCACCAAAATAGTTATTAATATCGCTAACCTCTATTTCCGTTTCTGCTTCCCGGTCCATGAAAGGCTTCAAAATTGCCATTTGAAAGACTTCAGCTTCTCTGAAAGTCCACCGCAAATTCCTCGCCATGCTCATGAATTCCCTTTTTGAGCACCGCAAAGTCTCGCTCACCGCCCGCATTATTGTCTCATTAACAGTTTTCAGGTCCGCCATCGTTTGACCTCTCGGGTGCTGCTTCATCGAGAATTTTGATTTCCTCCGCACAGTAAGCGATCGTGCTTGTCAGTTGCTGTTGTTCGTCTAGCCTTACATCGGTGTCTGGTTCGTGGTCACTCGATGACACGGAGAGATCCTCATTGAGTCCGTCTTCTTCGCTGCTTGGGTTCGGAAGTTTGCATCGGGTAGTCGCGTGATCTGTGAGTTTGTTACACTTGGCGCAAAAGATGGCTTTCTGTCCATCGTATCAGGTCCGTAATAAGCGTAAGTCACCCTCAAGGTCGATTGTGATGTTATCTGGTGAAGGTACATCGTTGCGTCTCGTAATGTCTACCAGTCGTGTGTGAGTATTAATTGCATAGGCGTTGCCGTCGGCATCGACTCCTCTTTTTTTGTGGTTGGTCACCTTCACTCCTGACCAATATCTTTGAAAAATGTCTTTAATCACTAGGTTTGGAATGTTAGGGTGGCATTGGAGAAAGCTGACTCTGAATTTCCTGTTCACATCTGGTGTGAGGTTATATTGCAGGCCATATAAGTAGAAGGACTTCGAAAGAGCAATTTGCAATTGCTCGAGCGACTTGAAAGTTATAATGCATACTCCTCTGCTGGAATCGTTGTAGCACCCAACCACATTGTCTGCCTGCCAAATAAGTGCTTTCCGTAAGGCAGCGATAACGTGTTCTTCCGATACAAGTGGCTCAATTGGGAATGCAGCCGATGTTGTGGGGGAATTGCTGCTTCTTCCGCATTGTATATGTCACATGGTATTTTCCACCTGTGTCCCTGGCTGCTTAAACTCCGCCAGCGACCGCAGCTTAAGACGATAAAGACGTCGGCTGTTTGCTTAAGTTGAGCACGGGGACCTCGACGGAAGGTTTTGGGGTAGACAATGGTGGCGCCTCCTTAGGTTGGTTATTCGCCGTGTTTTCATTGTCGATTTCTTCACCAACCGTCTAGTAAAGCACGATCATTATTACTGTCCCCACCTGGCCTAAAATATCATACACATTTAGATAGACTCAACATGGTAGCGTAGCTACAAAACTATACATGTCCTCCTTTTCATTTTCAGATCCGTTGTATCATCCGTATTTTGTTAGTTCATGATATAGTCCTGAAATCGCGATGGAGGTAGAAATACGTCCCCGAGCGGCTGAGGGAGATGGTACTGCAAGGGGTGCAGGCTCGGGATCAGGAGCCGATTGATTGTTGTTGGTTGGCTGTTGATGGAATGGCTTCTCGAGGTGCTGCGGGGTCAGCAGGTGACGGAGATCAGCTAGGGCAGGCAGCGCAGATAATTCTGTAGATAATTTTTCTGGAACACCGAAGGCTGTGAAGTATCGGCGCACTATGCTAAATATGACAGCGGTGTTTGGGTGATCAGTGTGGCTGATCTTGGTCTAGCCAGAAAATCCGTCAGCATATATGATGTTAGTCTTGCCAGTCATGTGAAAAATGTCAGCTACGGCTTGCTGGAAAGGGTATTCTGGGTGCGGCACCTGTACTAACGATTCGCTGGGCAGCCTAGAACAAACATGCAGCACCTTTCCAGGCCAAGCAGTAATGCACGTGCCTCCCCTTCTATAGATGCGTATCGGCTTTCGGCATCTCGGGTAAATTTTGAGCCGGCATACGTAACTTTCCATTGGTTGGGACCATCAAAAAGCTTTTTGGAGAGGGTAAAGCCGATACCACCTTTGCTCCAGTCAGTCGCAAGGCATGCAGGACGATTCACTTAAAATTTTGTCACTACGTCACTGATAGCCTGAATGATTTCTTTCTTTTGACTTTTGAAATATGTCTTTCAACAAATCATCCCAGGAGAATGGCGTGCTTTGCTCTAACAGTTTGCGAAACGGAGCCATTACGAGCGCTTGCGCGAATGCGAAGGAGATTTGGTTAACTAAACCAAACTAAGACCTGATTCCGGAAATGCTCGAGGGTGATGGGAAGTAAGCTATTGCCTAAAGAAGCCTCTGGGGGGTTGATACTCTGTCGATGTGATATCGAATTCGGCAAATTCGACCGAGTCTTTAGCAAACTTAAACTTTTCAGGATTGCGAACGATTCCGCTTTCGATGCAAAGGTTGATGTATGACAACGTGTGACAGAAAAACGATGGTATGTCATTGTCCCACATTAAGAGATAGATAATGCACCTTGTAATGCGTTGGAAGCCTGACGTGATGTCATCAAAGCGTTTCTTGTACCCATCACTAGATGCATGGAGCCCCTGATGCGCCCGTATGTAGTGATATCCACCCCACTCCGTTCAAAAAGTTTAGGACGCTATGATACCCATTCCAAGCGTCCAATACGGTCTTCTTCTTGCTCGGACGCTGGCAATACTGAATGGGGAAGATGTGTGGTGTGTTTCCCGTCGAGTAACCTTGTTCTAATTCTGTAGGTCCACCGTTCTGAGGGATTTTCCGTATTTCTTTTTCGGTTCAACTACCATGCAAGCACATCACGTGGTGGGCGTACCTTGAGGTACGGGTTCAATGATTCCCAGCGCGACGTCGGCGTCTAATTTTGCCTTAAGGTCTTTTTCCAGTGATGTGGGGCTGGTATAGGCTTGTTGCCGGCAAAAGGCGTCTGGCAGTGAATATATGAGATACGCAGACGTTCTCCCTTCATGCCTTGGAGTTTCTGATGTGGGCAGACATTAAAAGCACTGCTAGCGTATCTCTTCTTGATCCAATGCTTGCTTCGGTCTTTATTCCTGATATATCATGGGAAGTTATGGGACAGTCTTTACGGATCATGTTCAAGATTTGAGGGCAGTAAACGATAGATAAATTCCGCGCACGTGATTGGAGATATATAGTATTTCTGTAGTCTTTCCAGAGGCGCATTGAATGTCGACAACTTATGCACCTTGGATATCTAGAATGCTGTTGCCGACACCTCGGATAGGCAGTTTGGATGAAACCATTGCTCTATTCTTTGCAATTGCTCACTCAGGATGGAAAACAGGCCAGCGATGCTATCATGCGAGAGAAACAGGTTAGTATCGTCTGCAAACATAATAACCCTTAGCTGAGGAACAGAATTCACGTGATCATTTGCATAAAGCTGGAACACCAGTGGGTCCATTATAAAACACTGTGGAATACTACATGTGACAGGTAGAATATTGCTGATTACTTTATTGAGCTGTACATATTGGCTTCGGCCAGTCAAATAACTCCTAATTATCAACTTTAATACTATTCGAATAAACAACACAATAACTTTCTACGGCCTCTGTCATAATCTAT
>QQSS02191414.1:0-26750 GCA_003687565.2 Craspedacusta sowerbii
TATATATATATATATATATATATATATATATATATATATATAGTATATTTTTTATATTTGTATGTATTTTGTATTGTATATTGTATGTATTTATATAGGTATGTATATATTATATGTATTTGTTGTTCAAGTACCGGGGGTGGATGGGCGTTGTTTTACATTTATTTTTAGCCATTCTAGTATTGTTTTTTATTTATTATTATTATTATTATTATTTTTTTTTTTGCCTTTGCAAAATTATGCCGGTTTTTTTGGTCCCAACCTAACCTCCTTTGTCAAAGACTCAATAATTTTTCACGGTTAGCGCAATTGAATTGCAAAGCATTTGAAAAAGTTTGGCCAACATGTACATATTTAGCTGTTTTTATACCTCATAAGATTGGTTGTTATTTCTCAACAAAAGATAAACTGGCTGTCTATGCCACGAGCCATGTAGTTTATGAATTTTCTTGTTTTCTCTGTAATGCAAAATATGCTCCCTAATGACCCGATATTTGGAGCCTTGAGTCTAGGAGCACTTTAATGTTGAGAAATTTGCAGCTTAGGGAAGCCAACACATGAGGGAATCAGAAAGTTGCTAACCATTGAAGATGAAGTAATAACAACTGCTCTAAAAGTATTGAATAGGCTAATTAAACATCGCTCAGAATCAAAGAGGCTCTTAATATAAGTGAAAGAAACCAGAGTTAAATGTGCAGGTCAGGCATGAAAATGTTCTGTTGGACATGTAGGCTGCTACCACAATCGCTGAGGGGCTCTTGCCCAAAGCAACACCCAAATTGATTTGCGTCCAGCAGATCCCACTTCTTAATATTGATAGTGTAGTAATGAAAATGTATGGCTACTTTCCTTTGTGTTTATATGTCACGCTCTAGTGTCAACTTTTCATTTACGTCTGAAGATATCGAAACTTGTTGCGAACATAAAGTGTAATCTTGTTTATTTTTCATATTATATCTGTCTTGCTGTGATTAACCAGTCTTCTATAGTCTGAGGCTACCGTTCTTACTTACGCATAATATCGTGATTTTTGTTTAAGCGTATTGATTCCATGCTAACTGGTGGAGTATTTGGCGGTCATTGCTGCGCGGGATTAGGCTCGGAAGGAAACCATGTTAGGTGGACAATATTGGCGCCATGAGCAGATTTTGGCACACCGAATCGAGCTTTCTGTCGCGTTCGCAAGAGCGGCTAGGCGCTTTGGTTTCACGAGCTCTAATTTTTATAATCTGCACTTACATGCTCCAAGATTGCTTAACAGATTTGGTCTTTGCTTTTTTACAGGTGGAACTAAGAAATACGATCCCTACAAAAGCGGTTGCTGCCAATCTAATGTATATGAACTTGCAACTCAATTTTGCGCCCTCGGTTCGGTTTATCGAAAATGTGCTGGTAGCGTATACGATCCTTCCGCCCAGTTGTGCTGCGGTGGCGCTGTAGTTTGCAGTGCTTCTACGCAGTTTTGCTATAACGACACTGTGTACAGCAAATGTGGCGGTCAAGTCTACGACCCGCAAACTCAGGAATGCTGTGGAGGAAGGATGACTTACGACACCGCCTCTCAATTCTGCATCAGCAATGTCGTGCATAGCAAGTGCGCTGGCAAGGTTTACGACCCTGCCACTCGACAGTGCTGCGGCGGAACAATTATGTGTGATACTTCCACACAGTTTTGCGTCAACGGCAGCATCTACTATAAATGTGGCGGCATGATATACGATCCGGCAACTCAACAATGCTGTGGTGGAGCGTTAATCTACGATCCATCTACGCATTTCTGCTTCAAGAACATTGTCTACTGCAAATGTGGTGGCGAGGTCCATGATCCGGCTACTCAGCGGTGCTGTGGAGGAACGGTAATTTTTTATCCAACAACTCAATTTTGCTTCAATGATGTTGTCTACAATAAATGCGGTGGAAATACTTACGATCCACAAACGGAGCAATGCTGCGGTAGAAGAATCATCTGTGATACTACACAGTTCTGCATTAACAGCACCCTTTACGGCAAATGCGGTGGCAAAGTTTATGACCCTACTGTGCAGCAGTGCTGTGGTGGGAATACGATTTACGATCCTTTTGCGCAATTCTGCTTCAGCGACATCGTATACAACAAATGCGGGGGCAAATTGTTTGACGCTGCATCTCAACAGTGCTGTGGTGGTACAATCATCTACAATCCTTATACAAAATTCTGTTTCAAAGACTCTGTTTACGGCAAGTGCGGTGGAGAAGTGTATGATCCTTCAACTCTCCGATGCTGCGGTAGAAACTTTACATACGATCCGTCGACCCAATTTTGTTTTGAAGACAGCGTATACAGCCAATGTGGCGGCAGAAGCTATGATCCTATGACTCAGAGCTGCTGTGGTGGAAATACGATCTTCGATCCTTACACTCAGTTCTGCGTCAAGGATTTGGTCCGGAGCAAATGCGGTGGCATGCTATATGACCCAACCCTTACGCAGTGCTGTGGTGGCCAGGCAGTATACGATCCATCTTCTCAATTTTGCTTCAAAGAAGCTGTTTATAACCAATGTGATGGGAAGCTGTACGACCCGACTGCTCAACAGTGCTGCGATAGTGCTGGAATCTACGATATTTCAACGCAGTTCTGCTTTAATAGCGTCGTGTACAGCAAATGTGGTAGTAAGGTGTATGAGCCTACAACTCAGCAGTGTTGTGGTGGAAGCGCGATATACGACCTCTCTGTTCAATTCTGCCTTAGGGATGTCCTTTACAGCAAATGCAGTGGTAGAGTGTATGAGCCTGCAACTCAGATGTGCTGTGGTGGAACCACACTGTACGATCCTTTGGCTCAGTTCTGTTTCAAGGACGTTTTGTATGGGAGATGCCGTGGTGAAGTGTATGATCCGAGCACGCATCAGTGCTGTCGTATCATAATATACGATCCGTCAACTCGTTTTTGCTTTCAGGACGTCGTATACATCAGATGTGGCGGTAAAGAGTACAACCCTGCTAATCAAGAGTGCTGCGGTGGAAATCTAGTCTTCGACCCGGCTTCTCAATTCTGCTCTAAAAATGTCGTGCACAGCAAATGCGGTGGCAAGGACTACGATCCTGCTACTCGGCAGTGTTGTGGCGGAAGCTCAGTCTACGATCTCTTTTCTCAATTCTGCTTCAAAGACGTTGCACACACCAAATGCGCCGGCAAGGTGTTCGACCCTACAAGTCAACAGTGCTGCGGTACATTCGCCGTGTACGATCCATCAACGCAGTTCTGTTCTAAGAATGTCGTTTATAACAAATGTGGCGGCAAGGTTTATGACGCGACTACGCTGCAGTGTTGCGGTGAAGCTGTGACCTTTGATCAGCACACGCACTTTTGCTATAAAGATGTTGTTCACAGCAAATGCGGTAGCCAAGTTTTTGACCCGTCAACTCAGCAGTGCTGTGGTGGAAATTTAATCTACGATCCGTCTAGCCAGTTCTGCTTTACTGACGGCTTGTACACCAAATGCGGTGGAAAAATATATAATCCTTCATTGCTGCTATGCTGCGGTAAAGAAATAATTTTCGATCCTTCTGCACAATTCTGCTTCAAAGACCTTGTGCACGGCAAATGTGCTGGACAAGTCTATGACCCTTTAATTCGTAATTGCTGCGGTGGAAGTGCAGTGTATGATCCCTTGTCTCAATTCTGCCTTAAAGACAAAATCTACAATAAATGCGATGGTAAGGACTATGACCCCACTACTCAGCAGTGCTGTGGCGGGTTTGTAATTTTCAATCCTGTAACTCATTTCTGCATTAAAGGCGTCGTATACAAGAAATGTGGCAACCAAGTTTACGATCCCAGCCCTCAGCGATGCTGCGGTGATACCGTAGTCTACGATTCGTCAGCACAGTTCTGCTCCAACAACGTCGTGTACAAGAAATGTCGTGAGGCAGTGTACGATCCGACTGCAGGTCAGTGCTGCGGAGGGACCGATATCTACAACCCTTCCACTCAGTTCTGTTTCAAGGACGCCGTCTACAACAAGTGTGGTGGCTTAGTGTATGATCCTGTTACCAGGCAGTGTTGTAGTGGAAAGGCAATTGATCTGTCCATTCAGTTCTGCGTGAAGGACATAGTGTACACCACATGTGGTGGCCATGCTTATGAGCCGATTTCTCAGCAGTGCTGCGGTGGAGTGCTGGTTTACAATTCTTTCTCGCATTTCTGCGTCAAGGATTTTGTATACAGCAAATGTGGTGACCGGGTGTATGATCCAGCAACTCAGCAATGCTGCGGTGAAAACGTCTACTACCCTTCCACTCAATTCTGCTCCAAAGATGTCGTGTACAGCAAATGTGGTGACCAGGAGTATGACCCCTCTAGTCGCCATTGCTGCGCCGGCCACGTACCATACGACCCCTCCGTGCAATTCTGCGTGAAAGACGTCATCTACAACAGATGCTACGGCAGAGTGTTTGATCCTGCAACTCAGCAGTGCTGCGGCGGAAACACAACGTACGATCTTTCCGCAAAATTCTGCTTTAAGAATGTCGTATACAACAAATGCGGTGGCAAAATATACGACCCTGCAACTGTCCAGTGTTGCGGTGAAAACTCTATCTACGAACCTTCTACTCAATTTTGCTTCAAAGACGTAGTGTTCAGCAATTGTGGTGACAAGGTTTACAATCCCGCAACTCAGCAGTGCTGTGGTGGGAGCATAGCCTACGATCCGTCTTTGCAGTTCTGCTTTAATGAAGTGTTGTATAAAAAATGCGCTGGTCTCTTTTTCGACCCAAATATTCAACAGTGTTGTGGTGGAAATGTGATTTATGATCTTACCACCCAGTTCTGCTTCAACGACGTCGTATACAGCAAATGTGGTGGCAAAACTTTTGACCCTGCAAGTCGTCATTGCTGCGGTGAAAACGTACTATATGATCCGTCCATTCAATTCTGTAGTGTAGGCGTAATCTATGGCAAATGTGATGGCAAGATGTATGACCCAACAACCCAACAGTGCTGCGGTGGCACTCGTATTTTTGATCCTACTGCTCAATTTTGCTTCAGAGATATTCTGCACAGCAAATGTGGTGGAAACGTGTATGACCCTGATACTAACCAATGCTGTGGTGGACGCGTGATCTTCTCTCCGTCCTCGCACTTCTGCTTCAAAGATGGTGTATACGGAAAGTGCGGTGGCAAGGATTATGACGCTACCGCTCTTCGATGCTGCGGTGGAAACGTAATATACGATCCGACAACTCAATTTTGCGGCAAAGATGTAGTTTACAGCAAATGCGGTGGTCAAGTTTATGACCCAGCGACTCGAAATTGCTGCAACCGATTATTTCTTTATGATCCTTCTACACAGTTCTGCTTCACGGACGTCGTATATAGCAAATGTGGTGACAAACTTTATGATCCTGTAAGTCAGAAGTGTTGTGCAGGCATAATTATTCACTCATCCATTCAGTTTTGTTTCAAAGATGTCATTTATACTAAATGCGGTGGCATTGTGTATGATCCTGCGACTAAGCAGTGCTGCAGTGGAAGCGTGGTGTACGATCCTTCGACACAATTCTGCTTCGCAGATGTCGTGTACAGAAAATGTGGCGGTCAATTGTACAATCCTAATGATCAGCAGTGCTGCGGTGGAACTGTTGTCTACAACTCTTCAACCCAATTTTGCTTCACGGACATCGTTTACAGCAAATGTGGTGGCAATGTTTATGATCTTGCGACTCGACAGTGCTGCGGTGGAACCATTATCTATGATCAAGCTATTCAGTTCTGTTATAAAAAGGTCTTGTACAGAAAATGCGGCGGGAATTTGTTCGACCCGGTGACCCAACAGTGTTGCGATGGAGGCACAATCTACGATTCATTATTGAGGTTTTGTTTTAAAGACGTTGTGTACACCAAGTGTGGTGGCAAGGAGTATGAACCCGCAACTAAGCAATGCTGCGGTGGTAACGTAATCTACGACCCCACCAAGCAGTTCTGTCTGAGGGAAGGTGCATATAACAAATGCAACGGCAAAATCTATGACCCTTCAACTCAACAGTGCTGTGGAGCAAATATAATTTACGATGTCTCCGTTCAGTTTTGCTTTGAAGACTTGGTTTATAGTAAATGTAGTGGCAAGATATATGACCTTGCCACAGAGCAGTGCTGTGGTGGAATCGTAATCTTTAACCCTTCTTCCCACTTTTGCGTAAAAGATGTCGTCTTCAGCAAATGCGGCGGCGAGGTCTATGATCCAAGCATAAAGCGTTGCTGCAATGTCATAATCTACGATTCTTCTACGCAGTTTTGCGTTGGTGACGTCATTTACAACAAGTGCTTTGGGAAATTGTATTACCCTGAAACTCAGGATTGCTGTGGTGGAAGCGTGATCTTCGATTCGTCTG
Organism: Craspedacusta sowerbii; assembly: GCA_003687565.2. Lineage (NCBI taxonomy): Eukaryota > Metazoa > Cnidaria > Hydrozoa > Limnomedusae > Olindiidae > Craspedacusta > Craspedacusta sowerbii. Next base: position 6,373 of record QQSS02191414.1, read on the forward strand.
CAGAATTCTGTTTCAGAGACGTGGTATACCTGAAATGTGGTGGCAGGACGTTTGACCCAACTATCTGGCAGTGCTGCAATAGGAGTCTACTTTACGATTCTTCTTTGAAGTTCTGTTTCTTGAGCGTCATTTACAACAAATGTAATGATAGCGAGTACGACCCGAGAGCGCAGCAGTGCTGTGGAGGGACCGTAGTTTATGATCCTTCGCCTCAATTCTGTTTTAACAATGTCGTCTACAGTAAGTGTGGTAGCGAGGTTTACGATCCTGCTACTCTGCAGTGCTGTAGTGGAAGCGTCATCTACGATCTGGCCACTCATTTCTGCTTCAAAGACGTTGTGTACAGCAAATGCAGTGACAAGGCGTACGACCCTTCCACTCAACAGTGTTGTGGAACAGCCTTAATCTACGAGATTTCCACCCAGTTCTGCTTCAAGGATGCTGTGTGCAGCAAATGTGGTGGCCTTGTTTACGACCCTTCCACTCAGCAGTGCTGTGGAGGAAGCACAATCTTCGATCCATCTTCTCAATTCTGCTTTAACGATTTCGTGTACAGCAAATGCGGTGGTAAGATTTACGACCTTGTTGGGCAGCAATGCTGCGGGGGAAGCCTAATCTACGATCCGCTCAGGCAATTTTGCTTCAAGAACATCTTGTACAACAAATGCGGTGGCTATGTGTATGACCTTGCGACCCAGCAGTGCTGTGGTGAATCCGTGCTATACGATCCCTCTACACATTTTTGCTTCAACCATTCTGTATATGTTAACTGCGGTGGCAAAATCTACGACCCTTCAAGTCGAAATTGCTGTCACGGAACATTTATCTATGATCCTTCTACGCACTTTTGCTTTGAAGATGCAGTGTACGCGAAATGCAATGGCAGAATATACGATCTAGCAACGCAGCAGTGCTGTTTGGGAACCGTTCTCTACAATCCATCGACGCAATTCTGTTTCAAGGGCCTGGTCTTCAGCAAATGTAGTGGCTTGGCATATGACCCAACAAAGCACCAGTGCTGCGGTGGTTTCATTGGTTTGCTTTACGACCTCTCTACTCATTTTTGCTTTAACAATACTGTATACAGTAAGTGCGGTGGCCAGGCGTTTGATCCCAGTAATCAAAACTGCTGTGGCTTAAACATTTACGATTCATCAGCTCAGTTTTGCTTGAAAGATGTCACCTACGGCAAATGCGGTGGCAAAGTGTACGAGCCGTTATCTCGCCCATGCTGTGGAGGAGCCGTCACCTTCGATCCTGCGACGCATTTCTGCTATAAGGACATCGTCTACAGCAAATGTGACGGTATCCTGTACGACCCGACTGCACAGCACTGTTGCGGTGGGTTCTTCGTGTACGAATCGTCCGCACAATTTTGCTTCAATAATACTGTGCACGGTAAATGTGGTGGCCTGGTGTTTGACCCTTTAGCTCGCAAGTGCTGTGGCGGAATCGTTATTTTTGAACTCTCAACACAGTTTTGCCAGAAAGATGTCGTATACTACAAATGTGGTGGCAAATTTTATGATCCAATAACACAGCAGTGCTGCGGGTTGACCTTTGTCCTCGATCCATCGACTCATTTTTGTATCAATAATGTCATCTATAGCAAATGCGGAGGTAAACCGTATGATCCAAGTGCGCACCAGTGTTGCGATGGGTCAGCTATCTACGATCTTTCCTCGCAGTTCTGTTTCAATAATAGTGTTTATAGCAAGTGCGGAGGCAAGTTGTACGAGCCGTCAACTCAAAGATGCTGCGGCGGATTTCTTGTATTTGATTCCTCTGCACAGTTTTGCTTCAAAGACCTTGTCTACGACAAATGCGGGGGCAAAACCTTTGACCCGTCGACTCTGCAGTGCTGTGGCGGAACTGTTATCTACGATCTTTTGACTCATTTCTGCTTCAGGGACGTCGTCTATGTAAAATGCGACGGTAAGGTGTATAACCCCGCGTCAGAGCAGTGTTGTGGATCCTTGATTTACGATGCTTCCAGTTGGTTCTGCTTTAATTATACTGTCTTCAGCAAATGTGGTGACAAAGTTTACCATCCAATGACTCAGCGGTGCTGTGCGCTAACCGTTATCTACGATCTTCTGACGCATTTCTGCTTCAAGGACGTCGTATACATGAATTGTGGTGGGAAATCGTATGACCCTATCTCACGGCAGTGCTGTGGTGGATCGGTTGACTTTGATATCTCCACGCAGTTCTGCTTCGATAAAGCAGTCTACACCAAGTGTGGCGACCACATCTTTGACCCGTCTGCTCAAAATTGCTGTGCTGCAATCCGTATTTATGATCTGTCGACACATTTTTGCTTCGCGGATGCACTCTATGGTAAATGTGGTGGCAAAGTTTATGATCCCATCTCTCAGCACTGTTGTGCTGACACAGATCTCTTCAACCCATTGACGAATTTCTGCTTCAAGAATGTTGTGTACACCAAATGCAGCGACAGAGTTTTTGACCCTACTGCGCAGCGGTGCTGTGGTGGATCATTCACTTACGACCCTTCTAACGAATTCTGCTTTAATAACACTGTCCACAGAAACTGTGGTGGCCAAGTGTATGACCCTTCCACTAGAACGTGCTGCAGCGGTTATGTTATCTATGAGCCATCAACCCAGTTCTGCTACACCGGCGTTGTCTACGGAAAGTGTGGTGGAAAGGTCTATAATCCAGCAAGTCAGCAATGCTGCGGAGGATCCGTAATATATGATCATTTGACGCATTTCTGCTGCAAGGACTTTGTTTATGGCAAATGTGGTGGCAAGGTGTATGACCCAACGACACAACAATGTTGTAGTGGACTTGTAGTGTACGACCCTTTCAATCAGTTCTGCTACAATAATACTGTCTACAGTAAGTGTGGTGAGCATGTGTATGATCCTTCGACTCGGCAGTGCTGCGGTGGAGTCATTGTTTATGATCCGTCAGCATTATTTTGTGCCAAAGACGTAGTGTTTAGTAAATGTGGTGGCAAGTTGTACGATCCCATAACGCAGCAGTGCTGTGGAAGGTCCCACATCTATAATCCTTTGGCGCAGTTCTGTTTCAACGACACTCTTAACATTAAATGTGGTGGTAATATCTATGACCCGGAAAACCAGCAGTGTTGCAGTAACCTTTTGATATACAATTCCTTTACGCAATTCTGTTTCAATAACACTGTATATGGCAAATGTGTCGCAAAGGTTTATGATCCTGCGACCCAGCTATGCTGTGGGGGAACCGTAATCTACGACATGGCGACGCATTTCTGCTTCAAGGACTTGGTTTACAGTAAATGCTTTGGCAAGGTGTATGACCCGGTTGCCCGGCAATGTTGTGGTGGATTGTTGACGTTTGAAGCTTCCACTCAGTTCTGTTTTAATGGCACTGTTTATAGTAAGTGCGGCGGCATATTATATGATCCATCAAGCCAAGCTTGCTGCGACGGAGTTAAGATCTATGATAGCTTAACGCAGTTCTGCTTGAAAGGTATTGTCTACGTCACGTGTGGTGGAGGAACGTATGATCCAGCAACGCAGCTGTGCTGTGGCGGGAGCGTTATTTACAATCTTGCGACGCAGTTCTGTTTCAAGAGCGTTATCTACGGTAAGTGCAATGGTAATGTCTATGACCCTGCCACCAGATCGTGTTGTGGTGCATCCGTTGCATATGATCTCATCACGCAGTTTTGCTTTAATAATTCCGTATACAACAAATGTGGCGGACAAGTGTACGACCCTATAAGTCGAAGTTGCTGCGGTGCCCTGTCTACTTACGATGCGTCAGCACAATTTTGCTTCAATGGTGTTGTCTACAGTAAATGTGGGGGCACCCCATATGACCCACTAACGCTGCAATGTTGCGGGACGGCCGTTAGCTTTAATCCTTTGACGCACTTCTGCTTGAAGGAAGTTGTCTACGCTAAATGCGGCGGCAATCTGTATGACCCGACCAGGCAGCTCTGTTGCGGTGGATCCTTGACTTACGATTCCTCTACACAGTTCTGCTTTAATAATACGGTCTACGGTAAATGTGAATCACAGGTGTACGACCCTTCCAGGCGCAAGTGCTGCGGGGGTAGCATCGTCTATGATGCTGCTGCACAATTTTGCTTCATGAACGTGGTGTACGGCAAATGTGATGGCAAGCTTTTCGATCCCATCACTCAACAGTGCTGCGGAGGAACTACTGTCTACGAATTTTCCACACATTTCTGCTTCAAGGACATCGTCTACCGCAAGTGTGGCGGCAAAGTGTTTGAACCGACATCTCAGCTATGTTGTGGTGGTTCATTTATGTTCGATCCTTTAACGCAGTTCTGCTCCAAAGATATCGTCTACAGTAAGTGCGGTGGTCAAGTTTATGATCCTTTGATTCGAAATTGTTGCTCTGGAATGAGTACATATGATTCAGTAACACACTTTTGCTTCGCCCGCATCGTGTTCACGAAATGTGACAGCAAGGTCTACGATCCATCAACTCAACAGTGCTGCGGGGGTGCTGTCATCTTCTATCCGTCCACTCAATTCTGCTTTAAGGACATTGTCTATAGCAAGTGTCGTGGTCAGGTGTATGACCCTGCTACCCATCAATGCTGTGGCGTATCCGGTATCTATGATCTTTTATCACACTTCTGCCTCAATAGTACTGTCTATGCTAAGTGTGGTAGCCATGTGTACGACCCTGAACGTCGAGGGTGCTGCGGTGGGTACGTTATCTACGATCCGTCAACGCAATTTTGCTTTAAAGATGTTGTATATACTAAGTGCCGTAGCTTGGCGTTTGATCCGGCAGCGCGGCAGTGTTGCGGAGGAGCCTATGTCTACGATCCGTTGACGCACTTCTGCTTCAAGGACATCATCTACACTAAATGCGGTGGTATGCTATACGACGCCGCAGCGCAGCAGTGTTGCAGTGGATCGTTTCTCTATGATCCTTCTGCACAGTTCTGCTTCAACAATACGGTCTACAGTAAGTGTGCTGGGCAAGTGTACGAGCCTTCGACTAGGAATTGCTGTGGAGACGTCATGTACGGTCCCTCTACACAGTTTTGCTTCAACAATGTTGTTTACAGCAAATGTGGTGGTAAAGTGTACGATGTGATTAGTCGACAGTGCTGCGGCGGCTTAGATCTGTACCATCCTTCAACGCACTTCTGCTTCAAGGACGTAGTGCACAACAAATGTGGCGGCAGAGAGTACGACCCGACAACGCAACAGTGTTGCAATGGACTCTCGGTATACATTTCTTCGACACAGTTCTGTTTCAATAATACTGTCTATAGTAAGTGTGACGGCCTAGTGTATGACCCTTCAACCCGAAAATGCTGCGGGGGAATCGTCATCTACGATCCTTCGACACAGTTTTGCTTTAAAGATGTTGTTTACGGCAGATGCGGCGGGAAAATTTATGATCCTACATCTCAGCAGTGTTGTGGGGGATCTGTTTTCTACGATCCTTCGACGCATTTCTGCATCAAAAACGTCGTCTACAGCAAATGCGGAGGTATAGCTTACGAGCCGAGCATCCAGCAGTGTTGCGGTGGATACATTTTATTTGATCCGACCAAGCAATTTTGTTTTAACAGTACCGTTTACAAGAAGTGTGATGCTCTTGCATATGACCCTACAACTCGGAGATGCTGTGGTGGCATTGTTATCTATGATCCGTCAGCACATTTCTGCTTCAAGGACACTGTCTACGGCAAATGTAATCAGGAAGTGTATGATCCGATCGATCAGCAGTGTTGTGGTGGCAGCGCAATCTACGATCTTCTGACACAGTTTTGCTTCAAGGATGTCGTTTACAAAAACTGCGGTGATAGGATGTATGACCCTGGTAGTCGGAGATGCTGTGGTACTACTTCTACCTACGATCCTTCGAATCAGTTCTGCTTCAATAACACTATCTTCAGTAGGTGTGGCGGCCAATTGTTCGACCCTGCTATTCGAAGGTGCTGTGGTGGAATCGTTACTTATGAACCGTTGACACAGTTCTGTTTCAAAGATGTGGTCTATCACAAATGCGGCGGCGACTTATATGATCCAAAAATCCGGCAGTGCTGCGGCGTATTTGTTATCTACGATCCATTAACTCATTTCTGCTTTAAGGACATCGTATACAGCAAGTGTGGTGGTAATTTATATGCGCCTAGTGCGCAGCAATGTTGCGGAGGATCTGTAGTCTATGACTCTTCCACGCAGTTTTGCTTCAATGGTACTGTGTACAGTCAGTGCGCCGGCCGTACGTATGAGCCTTTGTCCCGAAAGTGCTGCTGCGGAATCATTTATGATCCTGCTACACATTTTTGCTTCAACGATCTCGTCTACAGCAACTGTGGTGGAAGATCGTATGATGCCACTTCTCAGCAGTGCTGTGGAGGAGTTAATATTTACGCTCGATTAACTCATTTCTGCGTTCGGGACGTCGTCTACAGCAAGTGTGGTGGTCTAATCCACTCCCCCGGTACGCAACAGTGCTGCGGTGGATCAATTATATACGAGTCTTCCGTACAATTTTGCTTCAAAGATACGGTCTATAGTAAATGTGATGGCCAGGTGTATGACCCTTCAGTCCGGAAATGCTGCGGTGGGGTCTATTTCTATGATCCCACTACGCAGTTTTGTTTCAATGACCAAGTCTTCAACAATTGTGGCGGTAAAGTGTTCGATCCGAGAACTTTGCAGTGCTGTGGGCGGATAGTTCTCTACGATCCGTTAAGGCAGTTCTGCTTCAAGGAACTCGCCTACAGCCATTGCGCTGGTAAAGTTTATGATCCCTCTACGCAACAGTGTTGTGGAGGATCTTTTATCGTCGATCTTTACACGCAGTTTTGCGTCAATAATACTGTCTACAGTAAATGTGGGGGTCAAGTATACGATCCTTCTAACCGAAGATGCTGCGGTAGAGCCATTCTCTACGATCTGACCACCTTATTTTGCTTCAAAGACGTAGTATATGGCAAATGTGACGGCAGGGCATATGACCCAACCACTCAGTTATGTTGTGGGGTATCAGTAATCCTCGATCCTTTGTCCAATTTCTGCTTCAAGAACGCCACTTACAGCCGCTGCGGTGGTAAGGTGTATGACCCGACTACGCAGCAATGTTGTACCGGATCGTTCATCTTTAATCCGTCGACACAGTTCTGTTTTAATAGCACCGTCTACAGCAAGTGTGCTGGCCAGGCGTACGAGCCTTTAAACCTAAAGTGCTGTGCCGGAATCGTTGTCTACAACACATCCACACAGTTCTGCTTCGTGAATGTAGTCTACGGTAAATGCGGTGGGAAAGTATTTGATCCCGCAACGCAGCAGTGTTGTGGCGAGACTTTAATCTACACATCACTGACGCATTTCTGTTTGAAGGACGCCGTACATAGCAAATGTGGAGGGAGGGTTTTCGACCCAGCTACGTATCAGTGCTGTGGTGGTTCGCTTTCATATTTCGTTACCACGCAGTTCTGCTTTAATGATACTGTCTACAGTAAGTGTGCTGGCCAGGTATATGACCCTTCATCTCGTAGGTGCTGCGAAGGTGTCACATTCTATGATGCTTCAACGCAATTTTGCTATAGCAGCGTAATCTACAGCAGATGCGGTGGCAAAGTCTATGCTCCGCCTACGCAACAGTGCTGCGGTGCAGTCTTTGTTTACGATTCTTCGATAAATTTTTGTTTTAAAGACGTCGTGCACGGTAAATGTGATGGTATGGTTTATGACCCGATTGCTCAGCAATGTTGTGGTGGGTCTTCAATCTACATTACATCCACTCATTTCTGCTTCAATAATTCTGTCTACAGTAAGTGTGGCGGCCAGGTATACGATCCTTCGTATCGAAGGTGCTGTGGTGGACTCGATTTCTATGATGAGTCAACGCAGTTTTGCTATAACAACGTCATCTACAGCAAGTGTGGTGGAAATTTGTTTAATCCTATTTCTCAGCATTGCTGTGGAGGGCTCGCTTTCTACGATCCATTGACGCATTTTTGCCACAAGGATGTTGTCTACACCAGATGTGGCAGTAAAGCGCATGACCCGGCTACTCAGCAATGTTGCGGCGGATCCGTTACGTTCTTTCCGTCCGCGCAGTTCTGCTTCAATAATACTGTGTACAGTAAGTGCGGTGGCCAAATCTTTGATCCTTCAACTCGAAGATGTTGTGGAGTAGTGATATATGATATAGCCACGCAATTTTGCTTCAAAGATACGGTCTACAGCAAATGCGTTGGCGTGGTGTATGATCCGACAACTCGGCATTGCTGTGGCCAATTCGGGTTCTACGATCCGGCTTTGAAATTCTGCATCAGGGATGTCGTTTACGACAAATGTAGTGGTGTAGTTTATGATCCGACAACTCAGCAATGCTGTGGGGGATTCTTTGTTTTCCTTGCCTCGACTCATTTCTGCTTTAACAATACTGTATATAGCAAGTGTGGTGGCCAGGTATATGATCCCTCGTCTCGACAGTGCTGTGGCCGAGTCGTTTTCTATAGTGCTTCTGCACAATTTTGCCATAAGGAGGTAATCTATAGCAAATGTGGTGGCAAAGCGTATGATCCCATAATATATCAGTGCTATGGTGGAGTTGTTTTCTACGATCCCTTGACACATTTCTGCCTCAACGATGTCGTGCTTCTAAAATGCGGCGGCAGGCTGTACGATCCGACAACGCATCAGTGTTGCGGAGGATCCCTCATTTTCAGTCTTTCCGCACAATTCTGCTTTAATAGTAGCGTCTTCAGCAGGTGTGCTGGTCAGTTATATGACCCCACAGCTCGAAAATGCTGTGGCGGAATCGCTATCTATGACGACTCCACCAAGTTTTGCGTCGGGAATGTGGTCTACGGTAAGTGCGGTGGGAACGTATTTGACCCGGCAACTCGCCAATGCTGCGGAGGGACCGTTACTTTTGTCTCAATGACACATTTTTGCTTTCGGGACGTTGTGTACAGCAAGTGTGACGGTAGATTGTATGAGCCGACCATGCAGCAGTGTTGTGTTGGATCCATCGTCTTCAATCCGTCCTCGCAGTTCTGCTTTAATAATACGGTGTACAGTAAATGTGGTGGACAGTTGTATGACCCTTCGTCTCGCAAATGCTGTGGCGGTGTTGCTTTTTATGATCCTTTGACAGAGTTTTGCGTCGGGAATGAAGTCTACGGTAAATGTGGTGGGAAACTATTTGATCCGACAATTCACCAATGCTGTGGCGGAAGGGTGTCATTCTCCTCGTTGACGCATTTCTGCTTCAGGGACGTTGTCTACAATAAATGTGCCGGTAAGATTTATGACCCGATTACGCAGCAGTGTTGTTCGGAATCTTCTATCTACGATACTCCCACTCAGTTCTGCTTCAACAGCACTGCATATAGCAAATGCGGCGGTCTAGCGTTTGACCTTTCTACTCGAAGGTGCTGTGGTGGAATCGTAATCTATGATTTGTCTGCGCAGTTTTGCTCCAATGACGTCGTGTACAGCAAATGCGGCGGTACAGTTTATGATCCTGTCACTCAGCAATGTTGTGGAGGGACTGTTGCTTACCTTTCCTCGACTCATTTCTGCTTCAAGGACGTGGTATACAGCAAATGCGGTGGCAATGTGTATGTTCCGGCAACCCGGTTTTGTTGTGGTGGATCCACGATTTACGACCCATCTGGACAGTTTTGCCATATGAACGACGTTTACTGCAAATGTGGAGGCCAAGTGTATGATCCAACAACTAGAATGTGCTGCGGAGGAACTGCGACCTATGATCCGTCAACTCGATTCTGCTATAATAATATTGTATACGCCAAATGCGGCGGCCAAGTTTATGACCCGGCAACTCTGCAGTGCTGCGGCGGCTTGTTCATCTGTAAGTCGGCGACTCAATTCTGCTACAACGGCACGCTGTACAGCAAGTGCGGAGGTAAGGTGTATGATCTAACAACCCAGCGGTGCTGTTCCGAAACCTTAGTCTTCGATACTTACACTCAATTCTGCTTCAACGGATTCGTATACAGCAAATGCGGTGGCAGTGTATATGATCCGACAAATCAGCTTTGCTGTGGTGGTTCCGTCGTCTGCAATCCGTCCCTGCAGTTTTGTTTCAACGATGTCGTCTACGGCAAGTGCGGAGGCAAAGCCTATGATCCAACAACTCAATTTTGCTGCGGTGGAACCTTAGTTTGCAATCCGTCCACGCAGTTTTGCTTCAACGGTGTTTTGTACAGCAAATGTGGTGGCATGTCGTATGACCCGACCACTCACCAGTGTTGCGGTGGAGTGACTGTCTTCACTCCTAGTTGCCAGCAGTGCTGTGGGAAAGTGGTCTTCAACCCTCTGCTGCACCTCTGTTCTGGAGGTCAGCTCTACAAGCGATCTTGAGACTTGCACTTAATCGCTGGACGATTTTATCCCACTTGATGTTTGTTTTAGAAATCTCGTATTAATAGCCAGTCAATCTAGGTGTTGATTAACAAGCGTGGTTTGTTTAGTTTATAATTTTGCATGTTGAATAAATTCTGATTACATTGTTACTCATCTTAGTTTATGTTGTTGCGTGTTATAATTATGTCAAATGCGTTTAGTTTAGCAGTGCCAAAAAACATGATGTGCATATCTGGAGAGTTGCATTGATTTCGTTGTGTTAAATTCTGTCGATATAAGCGAAACTGCCAGATCTCTTTAAGCACTCGCGCTATTCTTATATCCATAAGTGAGGGTGATCCATAAAAGACGTCTACCTGACAGGGGGATGGAGGGGGTCATGCCAAAAGTGGGCAAACGTGAACAAAGGAGGAGGGATGGTCAATGCAAGAGTGGACGCCCACATGACAATGTATTGCTCAATTTTTTGAACTTCAAAAATAGTTCGTTTTTTTCTTAAATTAACAGCGACTTTATTCTGGTTCATTCGGTCATCAGTCACGCGTCACGAAACCCTTTCAGTACTTCCCTGTGTTTTAAGTCTCATGATCGAAGCCTTCCATAAAAATTACGGCTATAGCGCTTGTGTTTGAGGATGTTTTGCTTAGTTCATTATATTTCGAAAAAGAAAGATAAACTGTAAGCAAGGACTATTACAACAAACATCGTAATATTGGAAGTTTTGTCAATTGTTCCGCTAAAATTCTTTTCTCGGTCATGGAATGGTCCTCCAGGAAGGAAAAAGGCCTTGCATGCCTGTAACTTGTTATTTTTAAATTGCGTAGGTGGCATTGAAAATTGTAAAATGGAGTTCAAAGCCCAGGGTACAAAAATTTAAGCTCAAAATGGAGCACTCGGATGCTTGGAGTAATAATCTTCTAGTGTTCTCGTTGTGTGCTTAATAAAGAGCTTAACGCTTATTCCTATGTGGCATGTAGTATCATTGGAGAGATGCGACGACAAAGTTTCGCCACAATGACATTTCAGGAATTAGAAAGGAAATTTGTCAGATCTTGCTTAAACATTCCAAACCTTGCGCACTGTTTCGCTGCTATGCAGATTAGACGATTAAAAGGAAGAGAACCTTGCCTATGCAATACTGAACCAGCCATTCTCCGTAGTAAATCTTTCCCTCTAGCTAACATTCGTTAAACCTGGACAATTCCAAGCAGATCAAGACAACGTGGCAGCAAAGGCAGAAAGAAAACGAATAGTGGAGAAGATAACGCTAGAAGAGTTTAACTTGACAAATTTTGAGCTAGCTGGGCTAATGACCAAGCATTGGAAGTCTTTGGTTCAGAAAGGCCTGAATTAGCAAATAGGCTAAAAAAGTTCCCTAAAATGTGGAAAATCGTGGTGGGCTAAGCATTGACACTGATCAGTCTGGCTTGTTGAAGTCTATTGTGGACATCGTATCTGCCAGTGGAGCTGCTGCTGATCAGTCTGGCTTGTTGAAGTCTATTGTGGACATCGTATCTGCCAGTGGAGCTGCTGCTGATCGTCGACGGACGGAGTTACGTTGTTCATGCAGGACTGTTGAGTTGCGTCTCGAAACTCATTCTCGTCTCGTTTGAAGGGAGACCGATGTCCTTCTCGTCTCGAAACTTCTCGTTTGTTTCGAGGCGGGCGCCGTCTCGTCTCGAAACTTCTCGTTTGTTTCGAGGCGGGCGCCGTCTCGTCTCGAAACTTCTCGAAACTCAAAAGTTTCGAGTCGCAGACCCTTTCTGTTGAGAACCTTAACTCAAATCTCTGAGTCTTGGCTGCCAGCTCTGAGCCGATCTGTAACATATCTTCGCCTCTTGCCACGCATCTACTTTACCACCAAAGGTACGATGAACATGAATTCTGCCCTCTTAAAACTTGTCAAAGCTGCAAGCATTTTGCGCACAGAGCACACCCATGTTTATTTTGCAGCATCCTCAATAGTTTATTTGAAGGATTGGCTTTGGTAAAGGGAAGTCAGTGCATAATTTTCTTACCCAAGGTGACTAAGCGCAAGTACCCTGGGTCTTTGAGCCGCAACAAAACAAGCTCCCTTTTCAATGCATCTGGAATACCGTATCAAGTTGCCTGACCACGACTAGGTCGTTGCAGAAAGGCATAAACTGATACCGTCAGTGTATATCGGATATATTATTAAGAATGGTCTTGTGACATTCAATATTTATCAGGAGTGGTAAACGCGACAGCAGAAGCACGGGCACACTTGCCGTAGATCGTAGTGCTTTAGTTTCTCTTAACAGCTTTAGGTTCTTTAAGTCAATAAAGATCATCATAACCACTACCGGTCGATAGCGCCCTGACGAGAACCCGGGCTGAAAACTTTGCATGCTGCGTATAAATTATTTACGGAACACAGTCTTGATGCTTTGTTTATCGAATGTCATGCACCTGGTTACAGTGCTAACAATGCAGCAGATCGTCGCATGGCTCCATTATCTCGTGATCTGCCTGGGTTTATTCTTCAACATGACCATTTCGGATCTCAATTGGATTGCCTTGGTAGGACGACTGATCCAGACCTAGAGAAAGCTAACTTCAAAAAGGCTGGAGAGATACTAGCTGACGTTTGAGGCTGTCATTGATGGCTTTGACGTACATGCACGCTGTATTAAACCACCCAGCGCGACCACCACATCTTTGTCAAACATGTGCAACAATCGAGTATTTCTTGCAAGGTTGTTAAGTGCCACGATATACCTGCTGCGACCATAGTTAAACCAGCCACAATGAAGTGGGCCCCAATGGGTTTATCCCAGCAACGGTGACTTTCGTCTATGAAAAAGGAGGTATCGGGCTGCAGCTATCGGCTGTGGCAGCGGTACATACAGATCGCTGTTCCAGAGGCTTGCAGTGAGTGATCTGGATACTTATCAGAACTTCAACCGCATGCCTTTTGATCTGTATTGTCCATCCGCAGCTGGATAAATCCACTAGAGTATCTAATCCTGAGGCAAATATTTTTCAACGCAAGCCATCAAATGGCTTCTAGTTGTTTATCATCTCTACTTCGTGACAGGTGAGAAGCCAAATATTCGGACTGACTTGGTTTGTGACAACTCGACTGCAGATTTCGTCATTATGCTCAATTTGTTTGAATGGTTACAATCTTCATTTCAGCTGATTGAACTAGTAGTTGCTGTTGTTGGTGAAGAACCTGGAGTTTCCTCGGATGCGCAGTCCATTGATCGTCGGTGACAGCAAATGAGGCCAGTCTTGGGATGTTGTTTGAGCCTCTCAAAGAGCTAAAGAGCTCGATACGTGCCCTTAAAGGGAGGCTCGGACTACTGGTCGATGCTTCAACGATCTTCTGGTCGATGCTTCAACGAGCGCACTGTCCCCTGTTACCAGGAGACACTCTTCTTGAAAACCTTCCCAGTGGACGACGATGTCCTACTGTGCTGGTTAGGTCTTTTTAGGAGATTCGCCAAACAGGGTAGCCACAAAAATTTGTCACATGCCCTGCTTGCCCACCGACCGCCGCGTGGAGGCTCTCCTAGTTGGTCGGCTGAACTAGTAGTGATTACTTCCCATACTAACCTACTTAGTGCCAACCAAATTTGATTTTTGAGTGTTACGAGTCACTAATTTTCGTGTTGTGGTTAACATCTGTTCTGCGTTTTTTATTGTTCCATCAACGTGAGTATGTAGCCATGCATTTACTTTATTTTTCGCGCTTTACGTAAATTCCATTTGCCTGCTTGTATTAGTATTACTTCGCCAAGTACTTGAGTGCTTCTGCTCAACATTTAGTTCAGTCTTGCATATCTTAGGAGATTCGCCAGGCAGGGTAGCCAGAAAATTTGTCACATACCCTGCTTGCCCACCGACCGCCGCGTGGAGGCTCTCCTTGTTGGCCGGCATACTTAGCATATATTTGTCGCTTTCCGGTCCAAAAGTGTTGACAGTCGCGCGTATTCGAGAAACCCAGAGGGGTTTTATTAATGCCAAATTATTAAGTATAGATTGGAGAAACATGCCATTTTCTTCGAGTTCGCATTTGCTGATTTAATAATTTATCTCCCCATGGTCATTATTGCAGTTTAACGCCAAGTCACATTACAAAAGCTGTGATTCGCATTTAGGATGGCAGTGTTGAGCGCGGAAAAACCTGGGCACTAATTGATGCAGGTCTGTTACTTGCAACGCTGCTGATATGGTAACTTCACTCAATGCAGAAGAGACCAAGGGAGTGTCAAGATGCTTCAAAGCCATTAAGTGACGACAACCTGTGGCTTTACGTTATATGTATTTGAAGCGCAAGCCCAAGAGGACAGATATGGCGAGATTTTAGGCTTTATGCCGCGTGAATCAACATTTGAGAAGAATTTAAAATATCGCGCTCCTTTTTAATCAATGCTTTTGATCCTTTTTTTAAGATTACACACGCGCCAAAATTTACTCACTTATTAGCTTTCTAGCATGCAAGTGGTGATTCGATGATAATATGGCCTGATCTTTCAAGGCTTTGAGGAATTATTATGGACGCTGGAAGAATCTGGCTTTCAAAATATAAAAAAAAAACACACACAACCTAGTCATCCTTGCGTCCCTTCATTTCCCTTCTCTTTCTCTTCTCTCTCTTGAAGTCCATCTGCCTTTCTCTTTCTATCTTCCCCCCTTCTCTCTCTCTCCCCCATCTCTGTTCTCTCTCTTTCTCTCTCTCGCTCTCTCTCTCCTTCTCTCTCTTGAAGTCTCTCTGCCTTTCTATTTCTACCTTCCCCCCTTCTCTCTCTCTCTCTCTCTCTCTCTCTCTCTCTCGCTCTCTCTCTCTCTCTCTCTCTCTCGCGCGCGCGCTCTTTCTCTCTGTCTCTCTGGCGGTCTTTCTCTCACTATGCCACTATGCACAGTAAAGGAGTTTCGTGGGCCTGCAGTGGCGGTTTGAATTTATTGGGGGGGGGGGGGGGGGGGGGGATTTTGGGATAGCCGAAGGGTATAAAGGCCGCAGTAAAATGTCAGGAACAAAACAAGAAAATTGTCTTCAGAAATAATACGATAATTTTTTTAATGCCTCTCACATATACACTAAATATATACAGAACACCTTTCATATACTGTCAATGATGAAGTGCTGCTAAAATCGGATAAAAATGTAAGCTTTTTCTACTAAAAAATTATCTAATTTCACGCTAAAAATTTACATCACCAAACAAGTTTCAGGACAGCTATCCTACCCCGATACCTTTCTAACCGTCTGCTGTTATCCTTATGTAACATGCTTATGACCTAATAGAAGGTGGATATTTCTTTAGTTTTTGAACTAATAGTTTGCCTATGAAGGACCTATTTGCAAATTCATTTACCATCGGCCTTGACTTTTAGTACTCGCCGAAGATTTAAAAGCTCAAAAAAAAAGAAGAATGTTAAAGCAACGTTTCTTTACAAAAAAACTTAAGCATTGAAATTCTTTGCTTGAGCACACAGGTAGCAAGTCTAACTCTAAGAATCATGCAAAGTTAATGATGGAAGATGTGGACTGCGAGCCTAATAAATCGCTTAATTGGTAAAACATTGCATCTAAAGCAACTTCAGGCATGGCAATTATCTGATAATTAGCATTCATCTGGACTTTGATTAGGCAATGGAAGATTTGCGTCGATCAGAAATGATCTTCGTCCACGAGCGAACTCTACAGAAAGAACGGAGAAAATGAAGCATTTGTATGCTAAATTTATCGTTACCTCCGTAACAACTAGAATGTTGCAGTTATATACACGTACTAGCTTTAGACATAACAAATAAAAAAGTTTGTTATAGACTTTACCATAATCGATATACTGAAGTCTCTTAAAGGCTGTCGTCAAAGCTAGAGGGAAAATAACATGCCCCCCCCCCCCAAAAAAAAAAACAAGATAAACTTTTAACCGCTTATACAAGGAAGGATGTAAGTTTCTCCCTAACTACGACAAATTTTACACCTTCTTCGGTGCATCAAGTCCTTGAGCAAGTCTTAACATATGAAGCGATATTTTATTCAACCTACCTCAAGTGATGACAACCTTGGTCGGGTACCCGTTCTGTTGGATATACAAGCCATTGCGAGCGCTTACTAATCGTTCGTCGTACAACAGCGCCATGCTTTGCTTGTTTTGTGCATAATCCGTGGAGCTAAGAGGCAAGCGAGCTCTTCCAGGTTCTCGCCTAGCTGATTTTGATCGCCTGTGTTTCTTGTAGATGAGAACAACTACTACAGCAGTGATGAGAAATCCGAGCAAGGTAATCGTCAGAATTATCGGAAAACTCAACCCTTTGGTGGCTCCTGTGCTTGCCAACGATGCTGAAATAAATATTTAATCAAATATTTAATGTCATAAGCCAGATAAGGGCAAGGGTAGATGAGAGAGTAGTTGAACTACTGGGTGTGTACATGGATGGGTGGCTGGAAGTTCGGATAGATAAGTTAGGTTGACAGATAAATGAATTGATTAAAATATAAGAGAATTAACGTATTGACAGCAATGATGATGGAACTGTTGCAGACTTAATTTCAATCTCTGTCAAGATCAGACTTCAGCAACGTCAAACAAAAATTTAATTTAAAAATTTATGTCTTCTTGAATTACACTCTCTACAGCAAGTTAAGTCACTTACCTTGCTTATCTAACGATGTAGGATCGTCCGTGGCTGGCTTGTTCCAGATGGCAGGGTAGATAAGTTTGGTCTTCTCACTCTCTGGCGGTGCAAACGTTGCGAACGGTCGAACTGGTGGATAGGATTCTGTGAAGAACTTCACCTCGCTGATCAATAGCCAAACGGATCTTCGATTGAATAAGAGTTGTACAAACTGCGCGACCACGTCAGACAGATCAATGAACACTGCGAATGCATCAGCACTCTCTACCTGCTGCTCGCTAGGACGAAAGGTTTTCACCAGTGTGAAGTTCATGCCGTCACTGCTTATAGACACGTCAACACTGTCAAAGATTCGGATATCCCCGCCTTTGTTGTTGACATGAATAAGCACCCTTTGAAAGAGACGTTTTTCGTTGAAAGCGAATTCCATCAGCGGACTGTTGCCATCATATGCAAGCCATGGAGATCCAACTAACGAAAGTAAATTTGCAGTACCGTAAACTTCGTCGGCAAGTTTGCCGAGGCCCCCGCTCACATAGTTTCCGCCAAAAGAGATTTCCCCGTCGTATGTGAGATCTTTCATGCTTAATCCACGTCTTTCGCCACCAAGTGGCGCTCGATATTGTCGTAACGATGCTGAAACGAGAAGCGCGAAAAGAGAAGCACGTTTACAAGCGCTATACCAGCAGCACATCCAACTCTAACGTCATCCAACCTAGCATTGCGTTTTTGTACTCTAATTATTGTAAACCGACTAATGTAAGCTCACCAGTCTCTTAAAGTCAAAGTCCTGGGGTCTTATTATAATTCAAACTGAATATCGTGCGAGACAAGTATTTCATCTGGCCTCATAGCCTATCCTGATGTTTTGGTCTCAACGAAATCAAGAATGTCTCTTATCACGTGCTCATTTAAAGCCAGCGGTTTCAACGACTTGTCTAGCCATTCCGCCAATTTCAAACCGCTTGCTTCAAATAAGCACATAATTAGAGACATTCTTGATTTCGTTGAGACCGAACCAGCAGGAAAGACTATGAGGCCAGGTGAAATACTTGTGTCGTACGATGTCACGTCACTTTTCAGGAATGTACCAGAAATTGAACAAGGACAAAAAAAAAATCACCAGGATCTATCTGCATATGCTATGAGGTATGAACTTGAGTAAGACAGGTCAATGTCGATCCCATACCTGCAGCATTTTCCCATGGACATCCGTACAGCTCCATGCGTAAACAGTATATGGTGAATTCGTCTCCAAGCGGGTAGAGCCGTAGCTTTCTAGCAATTATCGGGTGAGAAAAGGTATTCCTTACCTCGGTCGTTGAATCGTTATTGCCTTGAAAAATCTGAAAAGGAAAAGCCGAACATAAAAGCAAAAAAAAACTACTGAGTTCCAAAGCATTTTTGCTTCGTGTTGTGGCCAATAGTGTTTTTAAAGGTCAGAACATTTCCAACATGATTGAGACTGCCTTGTGGAAGGAAGAAAATAAAGCGCAGAAAATTTAGTTCAGGTACTGTCTTACTAAAGATGAACAGGGACAGGACAAATCTAACCCAAAAAAAGAGTCTTAAAATTTACCACCCATCCGTTGTTTTCTTTATATTTTCTATACTTGTCGTTTTCTCGCATATACTCAATCTGATATCTCTCTACGTGCTCTCGGGACCCGAATCTTCCCTGCGTTCCCAGCGCAGTAATCTTTGTGTTCACGAGCAGGTCAACTTCAATGTGCTGGTTCTTGTAGGCGTAAATGTCCTCTGAGCACCAAGCACCGCTGCTACTGTCGTCGTGTAGCCGAGCCAAGTATGGCCTATAGTGCGGGTTAGGAGGCTTCTTAAAGTAAAGCCACGTTGACGCTGTTATTTGATCATCAGATATGCGATGGTCGGTCATACCCAGCGGACTGGCGCAGTCTACGAATTGAAAGTAAGGTAATGCGCGGATCTTAACTTTGTACTACCAGAACTCTGCAAGGCACTTTCTGGGATAAAGGAAGCGATAAATTAAGAGTCCTGTGGAAGATATACATTACTAGCATGTAGCACTGTTACGTATCGTGCTCACTAATATAAACTTTTTAATCAATCTTTACATGCATGATTAGAGTGGTACTATATCTTGCTCATATCTGAGGTCATAGAAACTCTCACAGCACCGATTTCATTTGATTCTGCGAGGAAAGGCATTAGACTCCATCCCTCTCAAAGCCAATGCGTTAAAATTGAACAGGAAGCTCAATGCAAATCGTATCATTTCATTAAGCCTTAAACAGAGAAGCATAAAGTAACCAACAAAGTCAAACAGTTCAACCCGACGAGCTTTTTATCTGAACATCTATTCAGCTCCTTTATAGACGAGATTATTTCCGTTTCCACCAAGTAGAGTTTAATTATAATTTTTATCTCGAGTTTTTTCATTGAAAAAGTCCTTTCCTATAGACACAAGCAAGTATTACTGCTGGCAGAGTAGAAAAAAGAACCTCAACATCAAAACGAGCTCCCGAAGGCAATTTACGTTGTTCCTCTCAACACGAATCATTATATGGTTATTGTCATAGTTATGGCAACGACGGTATAAACACGCACACGCACACACACGCACACGCACACACACACATAAGACACACACACACACACAACACACACACATACACACACACGCAAAAACACACGCACAAACACACACACACATACACACAAACACATACACAAAGACCCAGGGCCAGACCCAGACACAAACACAAACACAAACACAAACACAAACACACTCGAACACCCACACAAACACACACACACACAGACACACAAATACACAGAGCTTTGTGCAATGTCCACGCATGTACATACAACTTCATATGCCTTACTACAGTGCAGTACAAGCCACTACGAGAAGCTAAATTCTCACCTGCTACTACGTCAGTGACCATGATAGCCTGTAAGAACAGCACGCAGCATAATTGCATTTTCATTCTCGCTCTTTCTGCAGTCTTCAGCTATCCTGTAACTAAATCTAAATGCAATTATTAACAAGACCTCAATCCACAAGAAAATCCAGGAAGTGAGGCAAGTATCTTTAATGATTTTCCTTGTTGTTCTCTCGACTTTGCTTCTCTCCAGAGGTAATTTCAGGCATGCTGTTAAAAAACACTTAGTTAACGATAGGTTGATTAGTTGGATGCTTTTTGTTTTCTCTTTCAGATTCACTAAAAACTTATCCCATTTTGAAAACCAAGTTTCTTATGTTCATTAGTTCAATTTGTTTTTCCTAGCCATTCGCTTCTAAAGAAGCTAAAGAAGTCCCGGACTTCAAAAGCGAGTGTAAACACCAAACTCTTTGCTTTGTCTTTTTACTTACTGCAGGATTCCCTAATATATATATATATATATATATATATATATATA
>QQSS02191415.1:0-13095 GCA_003687565.2 Craspedacusta sowerbii
TCTATCTATCTATCTATCTATCTATCTATCTATCTATCTATCTATCTATCTATCTATCTATCTATCTATCTATAAATTAACTTTTGTTCAATCTTTAGTAATATAATATGCCCGAAGAGTTCCCCTTACAGTAACCAAGATGCTATTTTAGGACTGCATCATATTTTCCCAGCTTAAAAGAAATCATATCCACCACGCACGTTTTGAACATAGCTTGCTAATGCACAAACAACATTCAGAGAGGGCCTACTAATAAAATGACCCTATGCAAACAGTGATGGAAAAGCAAAGCAGATAATGTCGTTGACAACTTCCAGAAAGCTCCAAGTACAAGAATGCCAATTTGCTAGGGGTAAGAGAACTAAGATACTCCTAACTCATACTTCTATAATTAAGAACGCTCCACACCTACAACACTAGACTCCACAGATAACTGAAAATACGATAAAATAGACTAAGCAAGGTTCCATACCTATGCTCTGCGACTTCAGTGCTTCTTGGGGGAAGAGGAAACAGGTCAATACTTTTTCACCCCGTTCTTCCCCGTCTTCAACTTGCAACTTTAACACAGATTGCGACTAAAAGGAAGCGCAAACAGCATCGCGGAAGGTCCTGGGAGCTAGTTTAACATACTTACGTACTCACAGGATCACATCCTTCTGCTTAAGTCATAAGTTATGACAGAACACTTAAAAGGCAAGTGTATTATGCATCGTACGATGCATTATCATACAGCATTTACGCACTCACAGGATCACATTCCCTCTGCTAGAGTCAGAAACTAACGACAGAACATTCAAAAGGAACGTATATTAGGCATCGTACAATGTATTATCATACAGTGAAAAGTCATCAACATATAGAAACACAGTAAGTTAGTGGCTAGGCTATCTTTATCACAACCAAACCATATTAACTGAAAAACGCACCAAGATCTTATATCACCAGATTACAAAAACACCAAAGTGATCGGAATTGATTAGGAGAGCATACACGAAGTGCACTCATACCTGATTCTGTGAAAGCCACAGAGCCTTCAATGGCAGTTCGGACACAGAGACTGGAAGGCTTGTCAATCTATGAATCACGAAATCAATCGATACAACCTTCTTATGAGGGAACGACTCCTATCAACCTAAACCAGGAACTTATGAAACTCGTTTGTGGTTAAAATATCAGCGACTTTATTTATTCCACATCGACGTTATTCAAGTGAGTTAGTTGCTTGATCATTGCAAGACCGTTAGCAATCAATTCGCTGATCTCACCAATGCCATTCGTAACTCGAACTGTAAGGTCAAACCAAGTAATCTTAACATACGTCCTAAACACTTAATGATTACGCAGAGTGGGACTTAGCATCCGCAACGGATGGCAACCACGCCACATCAAATTTAGATTAGCCCTATGAAAGCTTATAAGCAACACATAAACACATAAATAAATACATACATAACAAAATAAATAATTAAATAAACAAATAAACAAAAAAAACAAAGTAATTAAGAAAATATATAAATAAATAAATAAACCACGAAACGCTGTGATAGAAATGGAGCGTTAATCAAGCCAGGGGTTTCAATAACAACCCACGGTCACACACTGGCGAAAAGAAACGCCCTACGTGTAAAAGTAACAACACTAGGAATGCTATTAACTAGCTCAGCACATAGCTTAAGAACATGTACTACCTGTTTCCTGATAATGCTAACACAGTCAGACTTCTACAAGAGCCAATTTGATGTGGGATATTCGCTATTTGGTTGTCACGTGCAGACAATACACAAAGGCTTACACACTTGCCAATCTGTAATAAAATAAAATAAAAATTAAAAAACAAAAACAAAACAAGAAACTGCCACGGTATCTTCAGAAAGTCGCCAGCAATTTGTTACGCCTAAAAACAGATGTGCAGAAATACAACATTTCATGCAAGCACGGCGCGATTATGTTCACATACGATACAGAAACGCTACATCGACATATTTAAAGAAACTATTCATAAGTAAATCGAAGCGCAATAGGCACATAGGCAATTACATAACCAATCCACGGAAAGCAGTTACAACAAACCTCAGGCGGGAAGGTAAACAACTTGTTTCTGTCGATGTTCAAGTGCGAAAGATTCAGCAGGTTTCCGATGGAAGCTGGCAAGCACTAAAATTAGATTACTAAGCATCTTGAGCAGCTAGAAGCACTCGTACAACCACAATAACAAAGGAAGCCATCATTTCTGAATGACGCTGGTATCAAAATAGGAACTCAGACGAAGCCTGCAGAGACCAAAAGGAATAGCTAAATTTTACCAAAATTACTACATCGGGGCTATCTTCACCATAATTTTTTAAATCTTGACCACAGAAAAAAAAAAGCAAGAGAATTAAATTTTCTTGAGCTTAAAGGATATACAAAGCATGAAGCTTACAGGAGACGATGCTAGTCTATTGCAAATGGGTATGGCCAAGTATGCTTATGTTCGTGGAGAAAGTACAAAGAGCCACACCGCTCCAACCTAACAGACACCTTGCAAACTCATATGCCAGCAGAGAGCCATAAAAATAAAAAAAAGAAAGCCTATGAACATAGCTCTGGGTGGCTGGGTGACTATATACATGAACAGAATTTCACTAAAGCAACATAGCAATAGATTTTTGTAGCTGTGAGCAAACAACAGTTAGGCAGTATGATGGCAGTGCATACCTCTATTCCATTGTCGGTCAGAATAAGTTCTGTTAACGCCGTACATCTAGTCGTAACCACACAGAAATAAAACCTTAGAGATTATCCAGGAAATTAAAAAAAAAATCAGTCGCAGAGCTTCGGCTAAAAACAAAAAATTCTTATATAACCACACTACAAAAATAAACAAAAAAACGCACAGACTATGACTAAGCTTCTTGTTAAAAAATTTTGAGTTGGAATCCGCAAAACAGAAATTTCAAGTTAACAGCTTGCATGAACCGAATCGAAGGTTTAAGAAAGAAACAGAAACTACCAGAAATTCACATCACAACCACAGAGTCAGTCCAGCATGTGAAGCGTGTTGAACGCCAGGAAACGCGTAAAGAAGCCAAACATGTTTTTAAAAAAACATAGCGCGACACCACATTAGGCACCCGTCAAGTACCCTCCACATCAGGTTAATAAATAAAAGCCGATAGGGCGTTCATCGAACCTTCGGAAGTAGTACTGATCTTTGCAAACAAGACATACTTAATGACTTGAAAGATAAAAAAAAAAAAGAAAGAAAAATGAGAATGAGAAAAACTTTTCCAGCCACTTCACGTGGACAGCTAAAGGATGAAGATTCGCGGCATCAAATCATCAGGGACACAGTGCATTATATGTGGTTTTCTTTCTAGAAACTGCGCTTCACTTGCCAGCTCAGCTTCCTTCTAACCTTTTTAATAATTATTGACGTCTTTCCCAAGTGCGTCTTCTATTCTTTGAAGCAATTGATCCCGAGCATGCTGCAATTTTCATTCAAACGTACTTGATGCGGCTCCATTCCCATATGGTTTTCTGGATTGTGTGACCTTGCTAACTTTCAGTAGGCATTTACCCTGATATATTTTGGTGACTGATGCTTCAGGCCTATGTAGTTAACACAACTAGTAGGCTCTAATGTATATACACAAACAAACACACACACACACACAAACACACACACACACACGCACATAAATAAATAAATAAATAAATAAATAAATATATATATATATATATATATATATATATATATATATGTGCGTGGGTGTGTCTGAGGAAATATTCCTGATTACCCTCCAATGGCATCAGTTAGCTCATCCATGTCATTCTGGTCCGCTTTGAGGATCTGAAGCTTCTGCAAGTTAGCTGAAAAATAAATTTAAAAAGCTGATGCGAATTACACACAAACAACCTCATGTCACCTACAAGCCATTTAACAGAAGAAAAGAGATGCGGTGCCAGAGGCAATAAACATTACAAATGTACACACAAATTTATCTAGAGCATATGCCTGCATAAAAGCACCTACAGTAAGCACTCCACTCCACTTTTCTATGACCGAAAGCTAGCACTATGCTGTCCAAGGTACTGAATTCAAGTAGAGGCTTTGGTATGGTTGAAAGCAATGCCAAACACGCATGGCCAATGCAAGGATAAAAATAATCCAAAGCAATAAAATTTTAAACCATGCGCGTCCTACTTCTTCTCTTCCTGGATTTCATAACAAGTAAGCTTAAACGAAGTATGTAAAAAAAAAACTCACATATCCCATCAGGAAGATCATGAAGATTGTTGACCGACACAATCAAGTCAGTAAGCGATACCAGCCCGCTGATGGCGTCGGGAAGTTCCTCCAGCCTGTTCTCAGACAGGTCCAAGATTTGAAGTTTGGCCAGTTCTCCGATCTCCTGTTAAGCGAAACAACACGGACGCGATACGGTGCTACGTATGCATGCAAACTCAAGCCTACCTTCACGTAACACCCAAAATGCATAGAACTACTTATTAAAATAAAATGCGTAACAAAGACTTTAAATATATACGTTCTTATTTATTACGTTCTTATATATTATTATAATATAGACGTTCTTATACACAGATATAACCGTTCTTATTTACTGAGAAACGACAGCGCGGCTACCCAATACTAAATGACAGAAGCAAGCTATCACCACACACAACTGTGAAGTTACTGCAAAATGATTGCTTTAAATATCACCAGCCCAACACAAAAGTTCTTACAATGAAATGCAAAGCAACTTATATAAAATAAATTAAGGCAGACAATGATCGAAGCATACCTCTGGGATTATTGTCAAGAAATTGGTGTCAACCCACAATTCCACCAGATTAGAAAGTTGCCCAATAAGGGCAGGCTAGACATAACGGAAAAAAATCCGGAAGAAGTCAAACGCTAGAATGTTTTATGATAAACTGCACTTACGATAAGACATACAGCACCAGACCATACCACACCATACCATACCACACCAGTCCACATCATTCCTATGATTGCTGACACGTGTCCATGAATCTTCGACAAATCGTCAGATAGAATAACATATGTGTCAATATTACCGAGTTCTGTCAACCGCAATTATACTGATCTTTGGTATTACACTCCTTAAATCAAACAGCTTGAAACATCAAGCTCAAGCATTACGCAACAACCACAGACCCAGCACACATCACCAGCAAACATACACGCCAACCGCAAAACATGCAAAAGACAGATCTATATGAAACCTGACACATCAATAATCGTAGAATAAGCCAAGGCACAACAATAGGTGCACACACAAACACCCAGACATACACAAAAAGACACACACAGACGCACATATATTCAAATGTATTCAAACACTTGCATGCAGAAACACAGGCGGATTTTTTATATTACGAGGTCTGCCTTAGAGCCAATTAAAAGGTTTACCTTGGAACCCATGATCAATGCGTCTTTACGCACATTTATATACCTCAGTGACCAGACATTACCAACTGAAGTTTAGCAGGTAACATTTGCTCATGAAGATCGCTTAGAGAATCTACTTAATTTCTTCATAAGTCAGTCGTAAAACTATGTCCAAGGATAACCGCGCCGACTGAAATGAACTCATGGCGATGGAACTTAAAATATATAACAAAAAAGTGACACCTCGCCTTTAATTGCTTGGAGTTTCCGACACAGATGATATCTAGTACGACTTTTAAGAGCGATTTTCGACGATTCAAGTAATGTTATCAACGAACACCAAGCCTTCCTTGTAAAGCAACACTTCAAAATTATGAGACATTTTAAATACAATAATAAGCAATCAATAGATGTAGAAGCATCCAAAAATAAAATACAGCTCACTGCACGAAAGAAAAGGTTTCGGTAGAGCAACAGGTATACCATAGAAAAACAGAGTTTCCCCTTACCATCAGCATGGCAAATCAACGAACCAACTTACCAACTCTTCAAGTTCATTGCCTCCCAAATCAAGACGCTCTAAATTTGCTAGGAACGAGAAAGATCTAAAGAAACAACATAACTTAAGGCAATCACGAGCAGAAATCATCACCAGCTTCAACGAGCAACCTTTCAGAAAAAAAAAGCCTCGCCCACACCAAGAAAGCACGGACAGCTGAACGGTTTAGTAACAGGTCAGCAAGACAGCAAAACGTCTTCAACAAGTTCGAGGCACAATGACACGAACGAAATCTTCCTTCCTGCAAATGCCCAATTGCAAACTCACTCAGGTATAAACTTGATGCAGTTATCTCGTAATTCTAGGACGACCAAGTTCTGGAGCCTAAAAGTACGAGTCACAAATGTTACACAAGAAAATGAGGCCAGGCCCTTATCTCAGCTCCTGTTGTCCAAAAGCTTTGTAAGAAGTTTCATAAATGTGTGCCAATGCAGACGTTCACATCAGCATACAATTACATATATTTAATATGGTTAATTACGGCATAAAACATTACAGCGAACTGACCAATAAAAATACCCAATAATAAAGGTTCTCAAATCAACGGATAAAGCTCACCTTCCAATTTCAGGCGGAATTTCACCAAGTGCAACGTCATTACAGACCCATACCTTCAGAGAACTCAGCTGAGTAATCGAACTTGGCACTCTGAAATTAAAATAATAGCGCCAATCCTTAACCAGACGCAAGCACAGGCACGATTTCAAAGCAACAACCGAAAGGCGATGCCGCGAAGAAGTGTTGAAAAACATTTACACATCTTTCCTTGTGCAACAACATCCTAGCGATGACCAAACTGGCTTGCCCAGATAAGCTTACGAAATTTAACCAGGCTTTGAGCGAATTCTGAAAGACAACGTGTGTCGTGATCCGCCTGTCCTGATACCGATGATAGCACCACAACAGGCCACAAACTAAACATAACTACTGTGCAGACAGCCATTTCGTTTATAGACTCGCACTAAACGGGACATGCATTTAGCTAATATTCTGGTAAAAACTAATGGGATTCCATTCTCAAACAGTCCAGCTGGTCTTCTTAGGAAAGAAATAAAAAAATACTTTGTGGGCCTGATGACGTAGTCACCACCAGTGGCCAGTGTCAGCTCATCAACCGCACAGCAGCAACCTCGAAAGCACTGCACTATAGTGAGACTATCAGCTATACCATGCTCAGACATAGCAAGGCATAGGCACGGGTCCATGATTAGAGCTCATGGTTGTCGCTGGGTACATGCTACTTTTGACAAGATAGGCACATGCTCAACCAAGTGGTGAAGCGCTAGTTCACGCAGCACATGGTGAGCATTTATAACCTAGCCAGTCACGCCAATGTCCTGAGGTCAATAGCATCTTGGTTCGACTAAAACTGGTATATGACAAAATTTTGGGACATTCGGTAGAAGATGATCCCGAGATGGATCACTGCCAAGCTCGTCATGCCGACATGACCAGACCTCCACGTAACCGGAGAAGGAGACAAGGACACCCGACCAACGTGAATCCGTATCGTCGAGACGGATTTGAAGCCAGGCCACCTAGACCTCTACTCTGCCTGGCATCGTGCGCAGGACCGAGACTTGTGGTGTCGCCTTGTGCAGACAGCCATACCCCAGTTCGGGGTTTGCTCTTGATGATGATGGCATCAGAGTACGCCTTTCACGCAAGAGCCTCCGTGGTGTTTGGCGCTTTCGTGCACGCCAACTTTACAAATGTATGAAGTTAACGCAATCAGAAAGGCTGATGCGGTCCGTAACAATGGTCATACTTAAGTAGAAATGGCAAGCAAACGTAAGGTACACCTCCCGTTTGCTTATGAAGTGAAAGCTCAAATATTTATTGAAAATTGACAAAAGATAGTGTCATGCGATAACTGAAAAAGATATTCTCTCTTCTGAGACTTATTTCGCATTTCGCTCTGCTGCGCCCCCTTTGGAAAAATCACGCTAATATTACGAAAAACAGGTAGAACAAAACAGCAGAAAACACCTGATAAAACATAATGAATGACACCCTATCCCTCCATCGTTAAAAAGTTTCATCGACCAATAAGCAGACCTGTGTATAATACTACAGAATGAAAAGTCCGCTATCGATGAAAGGACAACAGGCATGTGACAATATCCTCGCGCTTTAACAGTACTCACTCTCCAAGTGTATTGTTGCTAATATCCAAGGACGAAAGTAATTGACATTTCGAGATGCTCTCTGGGATGGCGCGAAAGTCTAAAACAAAAACGTACGAACGCAGCTACTCAAAGTACAAAGCTGAAAGAAAATCAAGCTTTATCAAGTAATCCCCAAGTGAACTACAGAACCAAAACATTGAAGCAAAGTTTAAACCCAAGCACCAGGTATGCACAGTCAGGAGGAAACCGATAAAATGATACAAATCTTCGCATCATAACCGGATGACAGGTATTTGTCGTTGTTTAATTAGCGGCTACCATGAGAATCCAACAATCAAATTGTCGTCCCATCGTATTGTCAAGGACCATGCAATAAGACCTTGCTGATCCATATTAAGAACCCACTGCAGTCACCAATAGCTCTCTACATCAAGATAATTACATCAACCAAGCGCAAAAAAGCATACATTAATTCATGTTCAGGAAGTTCACATAGACAAGGACCGGGACCGTATTCACTGTACTCTCAAACCAGCATTGATTACTTAGAGACATTTACTAATATAATAGTTCCTGCGCCCTATAAAACAATTAACACATAGCATACACAAAGCTTAACAGCTTGGACAATGGATTTTGAACGAGAAAGCTTATTCGCTAAATTCGATAAAAGCTTAAGGCAACTGCTCATAAAATCATAACTAGCAAAGGCAAGATAAAATGTCTAAGATTTCCAACGACTAAACCCAGCAAACAAAGACACATAACGAGATTAGCAATGCAGCATCGATACCCGGGCTAATCCAAAAATCACATCCAAAGTCATCCAGTTAGCAGCTAAACCGCCTCGCTACATCTACACAGCTGCGCGGCATATTGAATTGCGTGAGCTTCTTTACACTTGACGTGCCTCAAGTGAAGCTTCCTCGACGACCGCCACTCAAAACCTTAAGACGACGACCTTAAAACCGTACTTAAGACGACGATGTGTCCTCGTCAGTCCCGTCCCGTGCAGACCTCCAGCAACGTCAATTACGATGCTCTTCCAGCACGAACCAGTATTTACTGGAGAAGCGAACAATTATTATTAATCATAATTATATCAATATTTATTTTAATAATTATCGCTGACGCAGCGGCGTCAAATCTCCTCGTTCAAGTGACGTTCCCGAAAGGGATACGTTCAGAAATTTTTGTCAGGCATTGCATCAGAAATACATCGAATTTCTTTAAATCTGGAACCAGGATCGTCCGCGATTAAGCCGCATACAATAGGATCGATGCGATTAGGGGACTTGATTATTCTGTTTTTGGTCTTAGCCGATAGAACACCCATACTCTGCAAACACTATGTCAGTGGACTAAATGCTGCCATTGCAAGGCAAATGCGCATGGTGACGGTAGATCTGTAACGGTTTTCTTCGGGGACTGTGCCAAGGCAAACTCCCCGACGGTGGCCCAAGAGCTTCCTCACGACGACCCCCTGCGCGCACCACCATATTGACCAAGAAAGGTGACAGGACGCATTCTTCCAGTACGCACGATCGTACGCGGAAGTGCTCAGCTAGACCAAAAACAACCACAACAATAACAACAACAACAATAACAACAACAATAAAAACAACAACAAAAACAAAACAACGGCAACAACAACAAAAAACAACAATAACCGCAACAGCATACATCAGCAGCATCTGACTGGTGCTCGTGGAGCCGTCGCACATTTGTCGCATACGCGCACAATCTTGTCTCGCTGGCGCTCCACCTGCAATAATACCCAGTGGGGCTGGTCACTGCATACAGTCGAAGGCTGCGGAGAAGTCGATTGGATACATCCCTCCAGGACTAGCCAGAGAGCGAAGACGCGGTGGCTGCATCCCACGCCCGCGTCGAAAGCCCTTTCGGTCTTCTCCCTTTCATCTTCTCGTCGCTTCTTGATTCGCCGATGTAAGATCTTCATAAAGAGGCTGCCCAAGAGCGACAATGAGTTGATGTCTCGGTAATTGTAACACTCCCATGCGACGCTCCGATGCGACACCATCTCGAAAAAAGTTCTTCCATGCAGAGGCCCTGCAATCGGAGCTTTCAGCAACTTCGCATACTTAATGTTATTTGCTCCAGGCGCGAATTGGGTTCCTAGCAGGTTGGAAATTCTTTTCTTCGGTGGTGCTTGCCTGCCCTGCTATCCCACTCGCATAGCAGACAGGGCAGTTTTGTAAACCCGACTCGCCGACCTAGCAATATTCCAATTAATTTCAGGTCACCGTAAACCAGCTATTTACGCTCATCGCATTTAGTATTCTAAAGAAGCATGGCCATGCTTTCCTTACAGCTGCATAGAATCTCCAATAGGCATCGACGCATATATTTCACGATTATGTAAGACAACAGCTTTCAGGGTTCGCCTTCAAGTACTAATTTAAATTCTCTAGTCAGTTGCATTGCAACTTTGTGCTCAATCCGGGAATGTCTGAACCAAGTAGCGCACAAATACTCTTTGAAAAGGAGCATGTACATTCCTCTTCACGGTTTCTGCACTATGAGAAATAAGTGAAAAGGCGCCAATAAATTCTTGGTTTTACCAGCGCTTCTACAGCCATTGGCAGGTCTAAAGTCTCAGGCGACTTCTGTTCTGGAACCGGAACGCTACCATGATGGGAATACGGGTCTTAAGACCGACGGCTAATTTGGAAAAGACTTTCCTTTTTAGTTCTGCCTGCTATAGCCTCAGTATTTGCAGCTCACACGCAGCAGTCACAAACATGATTTTTTGGTTCACGCCAGCTCATTGGGATTCCGAAGGAAAAAGACTTCTTTACACTTTCGCTCCAGTTTCTTGTACCTTCCACATATGCCTTGCATACCAAGTGAGGAGTATGATTCGTCTTAGTCTCCTAACTTCATGACAAAACATGGGCGATATGCCTCCTGCAGAAACGCCTTTTGTCTTTGTTTTTGCAAATATAGCTTCAGCTGATGTAGCAACATGAATCCGGTGAATAAAAGCAGCTCCTTCTAGATTTACCACATACAGATGCAGTCCTGATGAAAATTATGCCACAGATCTCCAACAAAGAATTTGATGGAGACCAGTGGGTAATGCTGGCGACCAAATATTTATTTTTTGGCTGTCGCAAACATTGAGCTTGTGTAACGTGGTCAGACCTGAGAAAACATTCACGTTACTGTTAGTACACGAAGGTCATCATGTTTCACTTAAATTCGGTAAATTTCCGAAAAACCATACGTGATAGAGCAAAACATACATACTTTTGAAATCAAAAAATTAAAATCCTTTAAAGAATTATGACTTTAACAGAACATCATAAATCATGCACACTAGTGTAAGCAATGACAGTAAGCAAGCAAAAGAAGACCTTTCTCCCTGACTGATAGCCTATCACTATAACAAATGTAGACATAGCAAATTTAATTGACAATATGATTATAATACCATCACACAATATCATGATTAACAAAGATAAGAAAGCCACTTTTCATATTCTCCTGATCCCAAATTTTCATATGCTTTAGCAAGTAGAGAGCATTTTTTTCTGTACAAGAATGTAAACAAAAAAGCTTAAAATATACAAGCCTAACCATTTTGGCGCACATTTAGATCTTCTAATGCTGTCAAATTGCCAAGCTCTTCTGGGATGTCCTCAATCTCGTTGTCAGCAACATTTAAAACATGCAATTTCACCATTCGCCAGATTTCCTAAATGTGTAGACTCACTCCTTTAACGAGGATCAACCCACCAAAAAAAAAAAATTCCATGGTTTCCTTACCGAACAGTACAGTTAAATAATTTTTTAAGCCACACAGCAAGATATAAATCAAAAGGAATACTTATTTTTCAATGTTTCAATTAAAGGCTGCAGGATCTTGTTGCGCAAGGAAAGATTACCACTTCCAATCTTAAAAGATGTCCTTGTATAGAAGTACATATATGAGGACTGTACATTCCATGCTTAAATCTTTTATTTAATTCTTAATTTCATGAAATGCATTATGAGCATCAAATATTAATTGCAAAAAGAAAAGAGGTCAGCCCTACTAGATGCCAGTCAAGTATGGCTGAAAAATTTCTGTGGAAAAATTGAAAAGCCAAATTGATTAGCACTCATCATTTTCGCACAACTTCTACTGGCACAAACTCCAGATACTAATTAGGTGCACTTTTTGAAAGCCTATATATGCCTACACTAAAAAATCATTTGTCACCATAAAGCATTTAGAAATAGCATCATACTATTGTGTGAAGTTCAAACAAAAGAATTGGTAATTAATGTGGCCAAAACGCAAATAACAAAATTGACTGAACCCTACAGACCATGACGTGAATTGCAGCAGAAAAATCATACTGAGTTTGACTTTCTAAGGCCAATTGGGACACTTGTTTATACCATATAGATACCTTCTTTAAAGGTGTTCGTTATATGTCCCCATCAAAAAAGGCGGCTTTTACAGCCTTTTGCCATACTGATCAAGAACATTGCCTTGTTGTGAAAATGCAAGAATTGGGCAGTTAGTTAATGACACTATTTGAATAGCTTGCAAAATAGTTAGGAACTAGGTAATTAACATTGTCACAGTAAATGGCCATCAACTATTCAAAGACCACAACAGAATTTAAAAATTATCTTCCTCTTATAGGAAGGATTTGAATAGAACATTCAACCATTTTAAACATACAAATGTTCAAACATCAGTTAAGACCATGACCATAATGAACAAGTTAGGTAGTGCCTATAGTTATATGGTGACTTGCAAGCTGATTACCATCTGAAAGAACAACTACTGTTATAAACTAATGCAGGTGCAAGTTACAAAGATAATACTAGACAAATGCTTGACTTTTTACTAAAAAGTAGAGGTTTGGCACTTATTGCTTCGGACTCTAGTCGAGACTATTTTAAATATGGCCTAAAATAGGATAAAAATATTTAAATAGCACTTACATATTTATATGCTTGTATATATACATATATATACATATATATAT
>QQSS02191448.1:0-13093 GCA_003687565.2 Craspedacusta sowerbii
GATGATGATGATGATGATGACGACGACGACGACGACGACGACGACGACGACGACGACGACGACGACGACGACGACGATGATGATGATGATGACGATGATGATGACGACGACGACGACGACGACGACGATGATCAACGTCTTAACTTCTAAACTTCAACGTCTTATAAGCTACTTTAGGAACGACCATCCAAGTACAGTAACAGCAAATAGATAATTTCACTGCAGATAAAAACATGCATGCCTATCGTAGAAATCACAATTCCCATAAAACAAGATATCAGATTGGTCCGTCAAGTACAATCAGAAGTTAGCAGAGTAAACGAATAGACACGAACAGAACGCTGATTGAAGACCACAGGCACCAATCCATGTGCAGAATGGTGTATACCAAGAATCCAGCGGGTTTGTCAAATAGATAGCTATTCGACGTCACATAAGGATTCATTCATGCACGATAGCAAGTAAAGTAGCGGAAGTGTATCATACAATGCTAGACATTTTCTACTTAGTAAACATTTCAAATAGACTTGATAGAAATGGACAGCACCCTGCTCTCAGCGAAAAGAACCTAGAAAATCACACTTGTTGTAAATCAGAACAACTTGCTAATTCTAACAATACGAGCTGACACTTAATACGCCATCAGATCTTTGTCCCACCATTTCAGTAAAGCTGGCAAAAAGTAGCTTCTAGTTCAGAACAAGCCTTCATAAAAAAGCAAGAATTATAGAAAGTATAGCCAAAAGGTAAATTTATATTGAGTAACCAATAAGGACTGCATTGCCATCAAAATCCTAAATACGTGACTGCTAAGAACTTTTGACTTGAGAAAAACTCCATAGAACTGTTCAACCAATTCATGATCAAATAAAATAAAAGTTTCAGCAAAGACCGCCACCATTATTATAGGATCCAATGCTCCTCAATGCTTCTAAATACCAGTATAATGCACAGTTAAGCCTTTGCTGCAAAAAGCTGAATCAAGCCAACTGCTGAATCAATACAAAAAAACATCACAGCAAACACACCCCAAAATCAAGCAAGCAACAAAAGACCTGAGCAACATACCCTATTCTTTAAAAACAGATTCCAAATTTATAAGCGATCACTTAAGAAACATTTGTGCACAAAAAAAAACTCAGAAATGCAATTTCTGCTTAACAGACGGCCTTAGATCCTTAAGCATAGAATCAACATTAAAATAATAAAAGAGTTTACACATAAAAAGAGAACAGAAAACATCAATTTCAGCAGAAAAAAAGCAACATCTTTCTCTTCCAACAATTGCGCTTACACATAATTCCTTATCTCCAAATGTAATTTGCTGTCAGCTTTGGAATCTTGCACAGTGTTTCATTTATGCACTAGTTCAATTACTTGGCTTGCTTACGCAACAATCAGAAAAAATTTCTTCTGCCTTAGAATTCGATACTGATGCTAATTAAAATTGGTGAACTGATCGAATTCTGATTTCAGCTTCATCCTACCAAATCAAGCTTTATCGTCACAGTTCAGCCGGCAAAGAAAAATGCACTTAATGCTAGTAGCCCTGTTTACATTGAACAAGTGTACTATATGGCTGTATGTTAATAAAAATTTATACTCAGTTTAATAAACACATCCATCAAGGTAAAGCCAACCCTAGCTATTTCCAATAAGAAGGTAGTCAAACAAATGTGAGACATATATGAGAGGTGCGTGGGGCTCAAGCAGGTCAGCATAATCCAGGCATCAACCTTCACAGCAGACAGTTTGCTACAGGAAGCTCCACAACGCAGTCACAAATAATGAGGAAAATTTAAACATAAGAATCATCAAGGAAGTCAAAACTGGTCAAGGCAATTGTATGAATGATTGCATTGTGGGGATGTGAGGAATGGACGTTGCACAGAAATGACAAAAATATATTAAAGCTTTAGATACGTGGTCTGCGCCTTCTCAGAGATTCCTAGACAGAGCACAAATTGATTTTGAATAGATTGAACAAAAATAGAGAATTGCTAAATGATGTTAACAATGAAGAGAAAAAAAAAGATGCTATACAAGCATATACACCACATGAAACGAGCAGAGAAAGGAAACAAAGACAATGGTTAGAAGATGTCAGAGCAGACAGACTGAAAGAGCAGTAAGATCAGCTGAGAACAGAGAGAAATGGAGAACTGCTGTATGTGTTGCCAACCCATAGAGAGAGATAGAGAGAGAGAGAGAAATAGAGAATCTATTCATGCAAGTGATTTTCATTCTATGGATACACAGAGCAACAGACTGACAGACAAAAAGATGAAAGACCGTTAGACAGAAAGACAGATAGATAGATAAATAGTCAAATAGATAGATGGATGGAGGAATAAATAGATCGATTCACATGCAGATGGATACATTTGCAGATATACTAAGCATAGCTGTTTTTCCTTGAGTTTAAATGGATGGAATGGATTTCAATGCAACCTGGCTGCACCATTAGATAGACACAGTGCAGTAGCCTGCTAAGGTATATATATATATATATATATATATATATATATATATATATACATATACACACACATATTGTTCACATTGCAGACTATCTACCCCCTTCTCAAGCAATGCCATATGTTTCATCTGTTTGCCTATGCAAAAACCAACCTTTATAAAATGTAGGTTGGATTTAAAACACCTGGCACAAGTGAGCTGCAAAACATGACTGGAGTTATGTCGCTGTCTCGCTTAAAAATTAGCTTTTTCCAGTAGTTATGCAAGCTATCCACTCTAGGTTTCCACTGAGTGTGTAAGTCTGCATGCATTTGAACACCTAAAGTGGTTCCGAATTCCCTGAAAGCCAGCCTTTGGGATGGATTTCCAGCAAATTCTCCCTCATCCCAAAGCATATTCACAGCCTTGGAAGCTTTCTGTTTCAACGCAATTGACCATGGTTCTTGAGGAAACCAGGAGGACAGCCACAGTGCTTCTCCAGCATCAAGGGCATCATGGGTATGGTATTTAGTATAGCGCTTAGTAACAAGCTCTTGCATTTCAGCTACTTCACTCTGTAACACACATGCCAAGCTACTCCTTTGAATAAGTTTGTACATAGCAAGGCCGTCATATGAATCTAAACTCCCCTCACTGTTTACAAGTGGTCTGGATAGGTCTATTGACATCTTCCAGTACATTCGTCCACCTTTAACAAAGGCTCTGTGAGCTACAGATGCTAGGTCTTCTGACCACAATTGATACCTAGGGTCTCTAGTTACAAGAAACATCCGGTTCAAAGCAAAAATCCATTTTGTTAAATAATGGTAATACTGCCCATCTTCCGACATGCTCCCTCCTTCTGGCAGTGGCTTTCCGATTCGCAACCCACCAAGACAGGGTCTGTCTTCAGTTGCTGTACCTAATCGTGTCTTGCCACACCTACTATATCCTAAGGAATTGTGAACGGCAGAAACTAAGGACTTCGCTTGCTGCATATATTTTTGGTCACCCGTCTCTTTAAACATTGTGATGTAGTTGCATACCCCATATGCATCAGTCCATAAGTACCTTGGTTTTCCCTCTTCAAATGACTTCGGTTGCCACATGTTTACGTTCTCAACTTCAGCAAACCCATAAACCTTTTGCATTATTTCAGCAACTATGTGGCATTCATTTTTTAAAGCCATACCAAGGGTGCAGACACATAAAAACTGGATTTCAAAACGCAGAAAGGAAAGCTTAACCTGGCAGCATTGAAATCGCGACGCCTCAAAGCATCGTTCTTGAAAAGAAGACCTTACTCATCAGCACTCCCAAACAATTGACAGCAGTCGCTAAGATAAAGCAAACTCAGTAGGTAACTGGAGCGAACGTACAGCCAGTCCAAATATCGTTAACATACAAACGTGTCCCTGCCGAGAGACAGCTTGAAGGCAGAGACGTCCGAAATAGATTTGCCATCGCCGTTTGTCCGAAGTACCGTGCTCGTTAGGGTGTCCCAAATTTTAAGTTTTTGGGTGCGCAGGTATTTCCCGTTTCCTTTGGTACCCGGAGTCCGAATATCGTGATTAAACTGCCGCAAGATGCAAGATGTAAAATCTGCTTCATCTAGATGTAAAATCTGGCAAACCCAGTTTTAGCGAGTTTTTGACGGATTTTATACGAATTCGTAACCATGGAGTGTACACGTCTAACAATTTAATAGAGGTTTAATTTATATATATAATGTATACAATATATAGTCATACAGACTAAGAATGCTACAGTCATAAGAATGCTCAATATCAAGTTTTGAAATGTTGTGCTTTGTTTAAATTTTATAATTTAGTCGTCTAACGAAGTACTAATCTCAAAACTTGCTGTTGCATCAGTTGGTGTGGTGAAACGACGTTGTGCGTTTGATATGTTAGTAAGAGCTCATGCGAGTGGTGTTCTTGGCATGTAGCCAAGGCAGCGCCCGATTATGAGCAGTTGCGGCCGTAGGCTTAAACCTTTATTAGTGGCCCCTGCTTTTATTGAACCCTACCTCCAAAAATTCTCAGCAAAGATTCAATCAAAGATCCTCCGGATATTCATCAACAAACTTCTCAAAATACAGTGCATGTTCTTCCACAGGCAAATCCAAATCACGCAAAAATTCAAATTTATTTGCCACCTTTTTGTACATTTCTGTCCATCTCTGGAGTTGCGTTTAATGAGCATGAAGTATGGGGTTACATAGAATAATGCAAAAATGATTGACTTTTTCTGCCAAGACATCAAACTTGCCGTCTTCAAGATAATCTTTTATAAACAATAGTTGTCTTCAGGCTTTTAGCTATACCCTCAAATCGCTCAAAAGCATCTCAGTTTTCTAACTTTTGTCTCCCAGTGATTGATAAAGATTAGCAAAAACCGTCAAATTACATTGAAAGAGCTTTACTTCTACGGCGGATGTAATTTCGAATTATATAGCTAGCATGAAAACTAACTTGAGTTGTTCCAACTTCCTCGCAAGACTTGCTGCTTCTAAATTGGTTTTCCCGTTTTTAGTTTGATCTTCAGGAAAGTCACGGGAGCTTCCGTCATGCTCCCCATGACATAAATATCCTTGTCCATGATGACAGCAAACTCATAAGCTTGGCATCTCCCCGAGATGACTTGAGCAAGCTACTCCAGGTAGTGGTAAAGGAACAACTCTTTACATTTGACGGTTCTTTGCACGTGCAACGGGATGGAGTAACCATGGGATCGCCACATGGCTCACTGATGGCAAATACAATCATGTGCCACTTGGAGGAGAAGCTAAGCAACGAAGGTAAACTTCCCGAGTTTTACGAACTCTTTGTCGATGACACCTTGACAATAATGCCTAGCGAAATTGCGCCCAAGGATTTCCTTAGTGAACTTAACAGTCTTCATTCGTAGCTGTCCTTTACAGCAGAAGTGGAGCAAGACAATGGTAGCTCATTCTGTGGCGCGTAGATAAACACGGAAAAACGGATACAATCTACATCAGCTTTTCATAAGCCGACGGACACCGGTCTCCTACTGCACTTCCATAGTCATACGGATGTTCGCTACAAGAAATGTTTAATAAAGTAAATGCTGTACAGATCATATCGTTTGAGTAGCGATTGGTCCACCTCTGAAGAGGAAGTTGAACATTTGCGCACAACGTTTCTGAAGTTAGCCTAACCGTCACCTTTGTTTGACCGGATTGTATTTTACTTCGTCGAAAATTGCATTACCCGCTAACGTAACTTGGATAGAAGTTTTGCCAATGAGACCGTGCGAATATTATTCTTTCTAGGGATGAAAAGAGTGCGCGCAACCTAAAGCAGCGTCTTCATGATTGAGCATGTAAATTACGGGTACAAATTCAGCCAATATTCACCGCCACCTGCTCCAACGCATCGAGGAGCATAAGCAACAGGCGAGCTCAATCGGTCGACACCTGCCTAATCATCAATTGTCGTTCGATTTCGATCTTCACGCCGGCTCCACAGCTCTGCGTAGGTGTCACTTCAAATGGGAGTGCTTGTTAATCGAGAACTTGATGATCGCGATACTCGGCCAACGTGTAGGCGTTGCATCAAATGATAGGCTAAAATATCCAGCAGGGCGTATGTCATCCTTGAAAGTTGTGTCAACTTTAACATTCATTATTTTAATGAGTTCATCTCAAATTGCCTTTCATTAATTGCATTTTCACATCCCATCGCTGCAATATTTAGAAATATGACCATGCCAAATGGCCAAAACTAAAATCAAAAATGGATTTAAAACTGCCAAAAATGGATCAAATTTAGCCACATGCCCTAATAACCCCATCTGATTATCATTTTGCAATGATCCAAATTTCTCGCCAGCTTCTCCAGAGGCCAGTTCATGCTCTGCTATTGTGGTATAGCAGCTACAATAAACGGCAATACGTTTCTAGAATGGATAATTTATAGTAAATGCAGTGGGCAATGTTTTTATCTAAAGCAGCGGATGTGCATGTGCATGCCAAATCTGAGGAAGCTCAGAGATCTCTAGATGCAACAAAAACTTATTGAGTTTTGCCGGGGGCCCCTTTCTTACGCGGGGCCCCTAGGCATGGACCTTGTGGGCCTATTGGATAATCCAGGGCTGAAAGGTAATATAAGTTATTCTGCCATGCAGTAAGGATGTTTCGTGAGTTAAAGTGCTTGGTTATGTAACCCATTCCGCCGTGTACGTTTAACGTTTGGGAGTTTCGAAACAGCCTTGAGTGAAGTAGAGGAAGTTACCTGTCATTATTTTTCCAGCTCTTCGCCCGTGTTGCCAGAAAAGAAGAAAGGTACATCTCAGCTGTATGTTTTTAATGTATAAATGCACATCTAAGCTAAGATTGATCACGTCTAAGATTATAGAGAAATTCAGGAGTCATAACTAATCTGCTCCTAACCCTGAGAATGAAGATACAATCTCAGTCGAATTAAATCATGAGACAGAATTCGAAATCTTAGATTATTTATCAGATAAGTTGATAGATGGCATCGGAGAAGGCATGAATGAAAGGTATACTACGTCTGCATATAAGTTTGTTGGTATTTTTCGTTTTACTTAAAATTTAATATCAGCAACGTATGTATTAAAGAAAAACAATTCTTGTAAATAAATCAAATAACATTAAATGTTATTTGTAGTAGTATTACGTTTATGTTTTGTAACGTTCTGCATCAACCATAAAGATCTGATTGAATGCACTGTTTCGGTGTCTTTCCGATACAAAGTTAGAATCAAACCACAAAGCTCAATAGCTGCGCCATCGGGAACGAGGCTGGGGTAGATTTACACGATATTACGGTCTCAAGGTATACTGTTTATCGGAAGAGAGTCCGAAAGATTGAAGAGTTGGGAGACAAGTTCAGTTCAGGAAAGATGTCAAGGAGGCTTTGAATGGAAAAAGACGCATTTATTAAGATGGTAAGCTGGTGAAGGATGTAGACAAAGTTCTAAACATCACAGTTAAGTTTTAAAGAATCGCTGTCAGCGTTACCTCACTAGATTTGGAGAGAGACGATGATGTTCTGAATGATGTTGTGCAATCTATAAGCTCTAACGGGTCCGATCAAATTGAAAGGATACGACAAAGTTTTAGATTGTATGTTGTGATACGACGTGCTCAAATACCGGGAGGATTACTAGTTTGATTCAGTTTTCTTTCAAATATTCTAAATGTCCCTCTTCTACGGCTCATGTGTGGAAGGCATGCGATGGAGATCCGCTTTTCATACTTGATGAAAGTTTGACAGGAAAAGAAAGAAAGAGGGGCAGGAGGTTTTGTATTTCCAATCTACAAAAAATCAGCCGTCAAGATGAAGTTGGTGAATTGGCGAAATTTCTAAATTCAACTAGGATTCCTTCGAATGGATTTTCTTTATACAACGTAGCTAAGGGTGTCTTAGAATTTGAAAGCCAAGCTCTATATCTTCGGGCGTCTAAACAAGGGTGACTTCAGAAAACTGAGCAAGCGTGTTTGTTTGCGTTCAATGCAGCGATATGCCCGGTTTCCTAGTTCATCAGCCTGGTACCTGCCGTTAAGCCAGATTCATAATCGGTGGAGTCTGTATTCTGACCCTTACGTTCAGTAGTATTGCTAGTATCGTGAATGAAGAGGAGAAAGACATGGTTAAGAAGGCATCCTATTTAATCTTTGCATGCTTTGCCCAATGGTTTCGCGAATTCTCCATTATAGTGAAGGTTCCTTCGAATGATTTTGAAACGTTCAAACAGCTATTTGCCATCAAGGAGGCATACCCGAAGTTAGGAGCAAAATTACTTAAAAGTATGAGGCCACACACTTGGTATCTTGCGGAACAGCTAATTTTACAAACTTGAGCAGACGAAGATATTGAAGTGGAGGAGAAGAATGCAGTCATGAAGGAGCTTATGGAGTTTGAGGAACCCAAAGGCTTTCATCTTGGAATGCTAATTATATTAAATTGAACCAGGCTTTCGGACCACACTTGGTTTCATCTCCTGTTTGAAGGTGATAGGTGATAACGAGATATCCAAGCGGGTAAATAGGGAGAGAATTGAATCTTTACAAAGGTCTACGATATTGCTCGAAAAGAATTTGCTGCGAGAAATGTCTGTCTTATCCTCAAGGTGGGCGCAAACTTCCAAAGGATTGAAAAACTCAGTTCTTTCATCTAGCACTTTCTGATTATCTGGAGCGATTTTGCTATTTTATAATGTGTCAGAGGACTTGTAGGAACCGTAAAAAACTGCGCACCTTCTGATTTCCTTATTTTGAATAAGATCTGGGACCCCTTAGTGCTCCTTGCTTTTTCGCCACTGCATGTCTGGGAGGGCATGTGTTTACCATTTACTCCTCAATAAGAGGCTCATTTGGATTAGTCTGATGTGACGTAATCTCATTGCAGTTATGCTTGCAAGATGGCGACGGTTCTGCAGTTGTCACTGATAGAGATGCTTTGGCTCGCATGTAATCTACTTATTTATTTATTTTTTATCTATTTGTTGGCTAAATGTGACTGTCACGCAATCACAAATTCTAACAATATTTCTAATCCTTACCCTAACTCTAACCCATACCCTTTTCTTAACAAGCTCGAGCGATCCTCGCGCAAATGAAATTTTCTATGAAATAAAACAAAAAACTTATTTGAAGGCAATTAAATTAAGTATCCTGGCGTGCAGCTGCAGCCATACTGACCTTCGCGACAGGTCGGCATGATCAACAATCTCTTTTAAAACAAAAACAACAACAATAACAAATCTGGTGGCGCACAGGAGAACTCAGAAGACACTATAGTTTACTCCAACTCCAAGTCTTGCTACTTGTTAGCGTCTTTGAAATATTCAGAAGCGAATATGTTAGACACTATGATTGGATCCTGCACATTCCCATTACGGCCCCGGATTAGCACGGCTGGCATCTTTGAAAAAGACTGGGTCCTAGTAAAAAGCTCAAGGATGCAGATATTTTGTTAATGTATGGGAAAGAAATTAATGGCTGTGTAACTAGGCATGCGTCTCTGACGACCATGAATACATCGGCAGAAAATACGACACTGACATACAATAAGGGTGCCATGAGTCAGACTTTACCCAAAGGATGGTTTAAGAGGGTTTCTGATTTTTAACAATTAACTCCAAATACAACCAACAAACTATCAAACCACAGTAGCTAAGGTCATCTATTGGAAGTTGATCTGCACTTTCCATCACATCTCCGCACGTTCCGTAGGAAGCTTATTCCACTTTTATGGGATTAGGTCGCACTTCACCATACCTTGCAAACCAAGGTTTGCTCTAAAGAACGTTCATTGGGCGATGCATTTCGATCAAGGCTATGAATGAAGTCTTACATCGATCTGGACACCAAGCTTCCGTATGAGGCACACCATACCTTTAAGAAGACGTTTTTCAATTAACGAATGACTCCATGTTTGGCACGATGCTGAGCAATGTTATAAGCAATTTTCAGATATTACCAAACAAAATTTTTTTTTAAAAATTATCGGAAAAGGTTATAAACCAAACTTAAGGTGTCGTAAAATGTAAAAGAGAAGCTTATTGCCTTCGAGATAGGCGAAGCAAAATCATATTGAATAAACCTGTCATTTTTTGAGTACCCCTTCAAGATTAATGTAAAACGTTCAAGTGAGTGCAAAAGCCATTAACTTTTGCATCAAATAAATTACGGAAGATAGCTGAGCTGCACTACATGGACACCGAATCCGTGACTGCTTGTTTGCTGGAAAGAATTCATAGAAGGCCTTGTGAAAATGAAAGGCATTACATATTTATGCTCAGTATGACAAAGGTTACGTTAAACACGGGTGATGACAAACGAGCTGTTAAGCCTGGTGGCAATACTACATGCCGTTCCACATAGAGAGACCCAGAGAGAGAGAGACCCAGAGAGAGAGAGAGAGAGAGAGAGAGAGAGAGAGAGAGAGAGAGAGAGAGAGAGAGAGAGAGAGAGAGAGAGAGAGAAGGAGAGAGAGAGAGTGAGCGAGAGCGTCCCAAAGAGTGTCCAAGAAGGTGTCCAAGAGTGCTTCAGAGAATTTCTCAGAGTTTCACTGGGAATGTCAAAGTGAGTGTGATCTCTAAAATGAATTTGATCATCTCAGCAGTAGCCCTTTTGAACCTACATTTCCCCTGCCGTAGCCTTGTTTGAAAATGATGAGTTTTTGGATAGGCTTAGGTATATATTGGAAGTTTGGAACTTAAGCTCAAAACGGACT
Organism: Craspedacusta sowerbii; assembly: GCA_003687565.2. Lineage (NCBI taxonomy): Eukaryota > Metazoa > Cnidaria > Hydrozoa > Limnomedusae > Olindiidae > Craspedacusta > Craspedacusta sowerbii. The sequence continues at coordinate 10,686 of QQSS02191448.1, forward strand.
ATCTGTATAAACAAGAGGTTCAACTAATGACCGTCTCATCATAGTATTTAGCATCCTTTGTCATAATCAATTTTGATTTCTTTTCAAAAAAAAAAAGGACATGTAATTTTAATCCCGCGAGAAATATATTTCATTGCTATCATTAACATGGGCGGATAAGAGAGATTGAATATTCAATTACTCATCAATCACCGAGAAGGATTCAAAAAGACATTTATGCTAGGTGTACTTATAGTGCGAAACCCAATTGCACGCGATTGTGTTAAATTATTCTTGTAATTTTGCTCATGGAACGGATCCATAGCGTAAATCATGATGCAACAGAGTATTCTACTTTGCGGGGTTTCAAAGACATTCGGAGCCCCTGTTGCCCAAAGGCCAGTTCTATCTTTGACTTTGGACCTAAATATGGTGCTGGTTGGATTTGAAGTGTCATGAAATGCGAGCATCATGTGTACACAGCGTAATCGTTTCGGCTTTGTTCAAAGGTATGTCAAGACCCAGTCGCCTGAAGGCCGATCCTATTTTTGAAGTTTGCACAATTTGGAAACTATCTATGGCAAAGAAAAACTTCATTGCCTTTTTATTTGTATATGTAGACGGGTGATTAGAAGGTTCTTTATTCGAGTTAAGAGAGAAAAAATTCAAGACGGATTGTAAATATCGGGAAAACTATCTTGTCTCTTGCAAGCCGGACCAACTCACCGTGCCTCCAAAGCCTCAGGTGCCTACAAACGTTGTTTCTCTGTACGTAGACTCTGTGAGTGCATCTAGGCGTGCCTGTATGAACTTGGGCGACGACCCGTAAGATAGGACGCGTGTGTGTGTTTGCGCTCACGTGTGCTTGCGAGAGAGGGGGCAGGGTGTATAGTACATAGTGGCCAGTCCGTCTTTGACGTACATGGTGGCCAATACCGTTTAAGATCTCTTGCTGTTGTTACTTCATAGTTGGTACTAATGATAGTGACAAGCAACTACGTACACCGTCTGTGGTCCTTGTGAGTTAGATTCGTTCTTAAAGCATTGGAGACGGAGGACTATATGTAAGCTTTTCAGATCAAGGAAGCCATTGCATAAGAAGATAAACTGCCATACCCAACTGTCATCACTATTAAAAGAACTGACGAGAAGAAGGCTGAGTTAGAAGCTTTAGCGTCAATGAATTTTTTCATGTCAGGTTGTCGGGAAAATTTTTCTTACTTATATTTAAAAAAACATTGATTGCGACACGAAGTAGAACTTTATGCGATCCTTTACAAAACGTTCTTGTTGCTCTTGGTGTGGAGAATTTCAACACAAGAAAGAAGTCATTCATTATCCTACTTTTCTTTCTCCAAATCATTTACTTCTAGTTTTGGCTGCCCAATCCAGGTAAGGAAGATTTTTTTTGGAAGGTTGCTCTCATTTGATATAAATTTTACGACACAAGCCAAACGTTAAGTTAAGTTAATAATGTATATAGATCTCTTATCAGGCGATGTACAGAAACACTTGAAGGCAGCATAGTTGTGACAGTTTGTTTAGAGTCTTGTAAGGGTCTCTTGGAAGACTCTTGTAACCCGGGCAATTGACGGGGCGGACGTGAGTTCTCCTTTAGGTCCAGTTCTAGGTAGTTGATTTATGGCTAATCATAAAAATATTTGGCTAAATAGCTATGAGCTTCCAAAACAAACGTTTAACTGTAGATATGTAGACGATATATTTTTTCTCCTTAACTCTACCGACGATTTCATACCTTCCCTTACTTATCCAAGCTCTAGACACACTAATATTAAGTTTACCGTAGAGTATGAAACTGAAGGAAAGTTGGCATTTCTAGATGTAAATCATGTTTGCAGGTCCTTCGTTGAATTTTAAAAGTATCTGTACCTGCTCTTATAAGATCGTATTTATTAAGACTCTAAGTGACTGGGATTTCAACATTAACAACTCATGGCGCCAATTTCATACGGATATAGCGAAAGTTACTAACATTCTCATTACATACAAGTAAGCTAAACTTCTTGTAAGTAGATGCATGAAGTCACATATACACCCTAAACTGGATCCACAAGACCAAATTCCTAGATATTAATGATATTAATCCAAAGTCAAAATCCAAGAAAACAATACGTGTCAGACACGCTACTTCAAGCTACCATACCTCGGTATTGTCTCCAAAGTAACTAACCAAACAATTCGTAGCATAGTAAACGCTTATTATAAGGTTACTGACGGAACGCTTATACTTCTGAGCTTATAAAGCTTATACTGGCTCTGAAGAGTCCCTTGGCCGGGACAAAACGTACGTAAGACTAGCCATTTGAAGCTTATAGTTACTTTCAGAAAAAGGACAACTTCTTTAAGTTTGTAGGACATGTTTCGATCAGCTTTGATCATTTTCAACTAATACGAAAAATTATATCACA